>JAADYB010000258.1:0-28264 GCA_023338075.1 Phytopythium litorale
CTCGACCTGGAGGTGCCCATGCTCTTCCAGGGCACCGACGCGGTAGGTTGCTCTCGGAACTCGCTGTGAGATTATGGATATCGATGACATGTGTGCTGCTCGTGCTTTGTGGATGTGGTCCTCAAAGCCGTGCGCGTTCGTGCACATTCGCAGCATCGGCAAGATCAGCGCTGAGAAGAACCCGGAGACCGTCAAGGCGCTGACCGAGACGGTCGCGGGCGAGCTGCACGTGCCTGCTGGCCGCGTGTTCGTCAACCTGGATGACATCGCCCCGCACAACTGGGGAATGGACGGTCAGGTGTTCTAGCTCCTCGAGCATTTCTCCTTCATTGAGCACTCCGTTGAGCACACTCGGCTTGTCTGAATACACAGCTCCTCAACCGATTTCAAACGAGCGCTTGCATCCACTGCGGTTCTATCGACGCGATCGAGGCTTTTATGACCTCAGTTCTGCCACCCGCCTTCATGAATCTGCGCGTCCTCGGCCGCGTCAGTGTCCAGCTGGCTGTGGCGCTCGAACGCGCGAGCGCTTGGCCTACCGCAGACGAGTCTCGAACGGGCGTTCAAGGCTCTTCCCTTCGTCAATGAGACCGGCGCGTAAACCAGACAGGTGACGTAAACGCAGACGCCGAACTTCTCCATCGGAGTGCGCCTTCCCGATCACAGGATCACAGACGCATTCCTCAATCCCCTCAGCACTCCAGCAGGTCCAAGCGCGACCTCACCTTCTTGTCCACGTCACTCCGCCAAGATGCCGTTCGTCCGTGTGTCTAGCAACGTGCCCAAGGCGAGCGTGGACGTGAACGCGGCTGTGCGCGCGCTGTCCAAGAGCCTGTCGGTGATCCTGGACCGCCCGGAGCCGCACGTGATGGCGCAGCTCGACTTGGAGGTGCCCATGCTCTTCCAGGGCACCGACGCGGTAGGTTGCCGTCTGTCGCTGCGCTTCTCTCCGTGTATTTTGTGCTGGAATGACTGATCATTGAGCTGTGCGGGTGCGGGCCTGCCTGTGACCGTCAAAGCCGTGCGCGTTCGTGCACATTCGCAGCATCGGCAAGATCAGTCCCGAGAAGAACCCGGCGACCGTCAAGGCGCTGACCGAGACAGTCGCGAGTGAGCTGCACGTGCCTGCTGGCCGCGTGTTCGTCAACCTGGACGACATTGACGCGTCCAACTGGGGTGCGAACGGGTCGATCGTCTCGGCGCTGTAGCGCACAGAAGCCTCCGCATTCGCGCCCACGCCGACGACGTGCTACTGATGCATACACAGACAGACAGACAGACACAGAGCGCTTTGCCCTTCGCACTTGGCCCCTCATGATGCGGCTCATTCCCACAGCGTGTTGAGCTGGGATCTTGGATTCGCTGAACAGATCATTCACAAATTAGCATCATTGATTTTGTTATTAGAGTCTATGAAACTGTTGAATGCGTGCAAAATATCACTCATGACTATGATCAAGTGTGGTTGACATCGATTCATACAGGTCGATCAGATCCGATTCTGGCATGCGCCATTCGAGAAAGCACCACAAAGCACACGTGTGCAACTCGCAGCGCTTCTCCACCGTTGACCACCATGCCGTACATCCGCGTGTCCAGCAACGTGTCCAAGGCGAGCGTGGACGCGAACGCGGCGGTGCGCGCGCTATCCAGGGCCGTGTCGGAGGCGCTGGGCAAGCCGGAGCAGTACGTGATGGCGCAGCTGGAGCTGGAGGTGCCCATGCTCTTCCAGGGCACCGACGCGGTAAGTCCACGCCTCTTCAATACCTGGCACCTTTGAGTGGAAGGCGAGGTGCTGACGGCGGCTCTACGCCGCCAGCCGTGCGCGTTCATCCACCTGCGCAGCATCGGCAAGATCAGCGCGGAGCTGAACCCCGCGACCGCCAAGGCGCTGACGGAGACCGTCGCCGCCGCGCTCCACGTGCCCGCCGGCCGCGTGTTCATGAACCTGGACGACATCGCGCGCCACAACTGGGCCATGGCCGGCAACGTCTTCTAAGGCAGCGAGCCCCACGTGTGACACCACCACGGATCAAAACCGCCGCCATCAAGCAGTGCATGATGCAGGTCATTCGTGAAGGATCCGATCTCGACATCACGACCTGCATGACTTGATCAATGACTCAATCTATTTCCGCGTGGTATTGATAAACAAAGTAAATAGGTCAATGGGTCGGGTTTTATCAAACCCAACCCGCTTGACCCGGGTGGGTTCCGGCCCGGGACTCCTCCGCCAACAGATACGACCACGCGCTTTGAGCCGCTCACCTGCGGCCGCCGCCACACAGAAGAACTCCCTCTCTTGCTGAATCCGACCACCATGCCGGTACGCGCTGCTCTCTCCCTGCTCCAGGGCGGCCGCTAGCCTCACGGACCGGTGTCCATGCTGCGGGCGGCCGTCCGGCGCGCCTGGTGGCGAAATCGCGGTCTCTAACGGAGCGCTTGGGACGCCATGACGCGCAGATTCGTCAGTTCCAGATCGTTGGCCGCAAGGCGCCCACGGACAAGGAGCCGAACCCGCCGGCGTACCGCATGAAGCTGTTCGCGCCCAACGAGGTGCTGGCCAAGTCGCGCTTCTGGTACTTCCTGCACCAGATGAAGAAGATGAAGAAGACCACGGGCGAGATCCTCGACGTGAGCGAGGTCAGTCTCCGCCTCCGGGCCCTCGACTTGCTGCTGCTGCCGGCAGCCGCGCGCCCCGCGCTCGCTTGTCCGTGAGGAGAGAGTGAGAGTTAGAGACACGCACGGTCTCGTACTCCCTTCCACCGGACTCGCGGGTAGAGCGAGAGAGAGGCTGTGTCTCGCCTCGACTCGCGCGGGGACCTACGCGCTCCCCCTCCCTCCTAGCGACGCTAGAAGCGCCTTGCTTGCCACGAGAGTAGAGGGCCCGCGCGCCGCTCTACTCCAGCTTGCTTGCCGCTTGTCGCTAGTCGAGATCGCGGTGAGATCCGTTGTTTAGCACCACCACTCGTGGGACCAAGGAGCGCTCCACCTTTCGTGTAAGCACTGCCACGGTGTCGGAGGGCGGAGGGCGGACGACCGAGGCTTCGGCTGCTTGTACAAGCAGTCGGGCCCGGTCCCCGCGCTCTGCTCTCGGCTTCCATCTAAACAACGGCTCTCCCGCTCGCGGGGCGGGCTGCCAGCGCTGATGACCATGTGAGAACCCTCGGAGCCGACGTCTAACGCTCTATGCCTGCCTCGCTACCACCCGCTACAGCTCACGGAGAAGAACAAGCGCATCGTCAAGAACTACGGCATCTGGATCCGCTACAACTCGCGCAGCGGCACCCACAACATGTACAAGGAGTACCGCGACGTGACGCTGTGCGGCGCCGTGGAGCAGCTGTACTCGGAGCTGGCCGGCCGCCACCGCGCCCGCCCGCGCTCGATCCAGATCATGCGCACGGCTATCCTGGCTGCCAAGGACACCAAGAAGCCGTCGACGCACCAGTTCCACAACGCGCACATCAAGTTCCCGCTCACGCACCGCCTGCCTCGCCCGGCCAACAAGGCCCAGCACTCGGTCTTCAAGGCCTCGCGCCCCAGCACCTTCCGCGGTTAAGCGTCGTCTGCTGGGCTTGTGGAGGTGGCTCGCTCGCCTGGCAGCCGCCGTCCATTGAGCAGCGTGCGTTGACTCGTCAACCGGTCAATGAAACGATAAGAGAGAGTTTTTCGACCACAACCATCGTTTGCATTGATCATGGAGCTCGTGTGGAGCCCTTTACATGTCGGAGACTGCCTTGAGACGGTCGTGAAGCTGGCGGAGATGCCGTTGCTGCTGGTGCATGTACGCGATCACCATGGCGCAGCGGTGGCAGTCCTCAGCTTGTTCAGCAGTCGCCGCGTCCAGCTTGTCGAGCCGAGTCTGCACGAGGGCTAACGCTGCCTCCGCTTGCTCTCGGCTAACGGCCGACGTGTCGGTCCCATCGCGTTGCTCCTCGCGACTCAGTGCTCGCGTAGGGTCGGTGGCGTACGGTGCCATGCGGGCGAACTGCGCGACGGCGGCAGCATCGGCCACGTCGACGCAGACGTCCCACCGCCACGCGTACACGCCCATCGGCTCGAGTTGCGCGGCCACTCGCCGTCTCAGGGCCTCGTCGCCCGCCTTGTCCGCTTGGAACGCGGCGGCGAAGTCGATGCGCAGGTGGCCGCAGTCGTGGCTGTTGTGCTCGAGCACGAAGCCGTGGTAGAGCAGGTAGATGTAGTTGGGCTGGCCGTAGTTCTCGACCACTTCCTCGCCGACCGCGAACGCCCAAGACGCGCGCGTGTCGGCGAACCGCCCGTCCTCGCCCACGAGCTCCGTGTGGTGGGCCTTGTGGGCCTTGTCCGGCGCGAGCTCCCGGCAGTTGACCATGTCCAGCAGCGGCACGAGGTGGCGCTGGCCGCCCCACCAGATGCTGCGCGAGTCCAGCACGGCGGTCGCCCACAGGAACCGGTCCAGCGTGACCCACTTGGCCAACTGCGCTCCATCAGCACTGTCGATGGTCTCAATGGCCTTCGTCAGCGCCTCGTACGTGCCAAGGACTCGCCTTCGGTAGTTCTCGACCAGTGGGAGCAGGTCTGTGCGCGCTAGAAGCTCCAACTCCGCGCCATCTTGAAGGTAAAACAGCGGTGAGCCCATGCGTCCGGCGTCAACAGATGGGAGCATGTCGAGGTACGGCTTCCACCGGGACTGCTCCCTCCTCGGACCAAACTTCTCGTCCAGCAAGTGCAGCGTCAGCCAGTTGTCGGCATTCGGATCGCTCCCCAGAGCGCGGGAGACTTGCGACAGCCAACGCGATGGCGATTGCACCGCCGATCGGACATTCATGACCACGTCGACGGGCACGCGGAGGTAGACGTCTCCCTCCTTAAGCTGCTTTGTGGCGAAAGTGCCGAAGCCGACGACGTAGTTGACGTAGCGAAGCTCGAGATGATTGACCGGGAAGGAAAGGGATTGGATCCACTGCTGAAAGCGCTCAAGTCGGTCATCCCGAAGTGTAGAAGTCGCGGGTGGAACCGCATCCATCGACTCCTGCGTTGAAGCTGCTCGCTCATTCGTCGGTGCCGATGGTTCCGCACTGCTTGACGTCTCTATTGGATCCTTTGCAATCGGCTGCTGGGATTCGCCTGCGACTGGCTGAAGGTGACTGTCAACATCGCTCTTGCCTGGAGTGTCGTGGATCTGATGCTTCAGACTCGACATCGCCGCCTCCAGCACCCGCTTGCGACTCAATCGGAAGCGAATTGCGTGCTCGTTCGCCTCTACAACCGGAGAGGCGTCAACTGTCGTCATCTTGAGCTCTTGCAGTATTCGCTCATCGTGGTCCGCTGTCGTCGGGTATGCTGCTAGCTGATCGTGCACTGCATTGCTGATAAACTGAGCCATGGTCATCGCAGAGTCGCCCTCCGTTGACACGCCATTGTCCAGGAAGCACATAGCGTACTGCTCCACTCGATCGCAGTCAGCTGCCATCCGCTCTCTACTCATGCGATGCAACCTCGAATAGAACTGCGCCAGCGGTGCCTCTCGTATGCTGCGAGGGTAGATGCAACAACGAACCGCGAGAGTTAGCAGCGTGGTCATGCCAGCCACCACGATCTCAATCTCCGTTCGTACCTCCCGTCAGCTGAAATGCACACGCTGGGGCCATTGGCGACGCCAAAGTGGCGCAGAACGCGCGTCTTCATCTCGAATACGGTGTCGTCGCCACCATTGCTCTCCGGTGAAGCCACGGGCGGGAGCTGCACCATCGCACAGTCGAACGGGTTGTTCGGCATGAGAAACCCGTGGTACAAGAAGTAGATGTAGTTGTCGTTGTCCCCGTAGTCCTCGAACACCTGCTGCGCTTGCAAAGTGTCGCGATCGGCTCGGATAACCATCCCTGCGTCCTGAAGCTCGTGGAACTTGAGGAAATGACGGCCGTTGTCATGAGCTCGCGCTTGTTGTTGCGATTGACCGTTGAAAAAGTCACCGAACGGCACCAAGAAGCGCCGCCCACGGATGGAGAACGCGCGCGAGTTGACCAGGAACCGTGCCCACACATACTGATGAACCGAGATCTCTTGTCCGTCGGCTTGGGTCGACAGGAGATGCCCAAAGAGGCGTTTGAAGCGGCGAAACGCGCGCTCCACGGCGGAACGTTCGTCGCGAGCGGTCTTGACCATGTGAGGGTCCTGCAGCTGCTCAATGTGGTCGTCACTGATGTAGAGCAGCAGCGAGGCGGGGATCTCTCCATCAAGATGACCACTTTGCATGCGTAGAGGCATCTGCGGGAGGAGCTGAAGGTAGGGAGACCAGCGAGATGCTTCCCCTTGGAGTTTCTCCAGCACCAGGAAGGCTGTCAGCAGCTCGTCCTCCTGGTCGTGCAGCACTCTGAGTTTCTTGAGTACTTTTGTAAGCATCGGAGCCTTGAAAATGGTGTCCGCGCATCTGTCCTCGATCCCAACACAGCTCGGTTAGCCTCTTGCTTGGTGGCAGTTCTCTCATTGCAAAAGCTGGACGCACATGATAATATCCTTGGGGACAAACAGCATCTCGTCGTCCTCGCGGATGTTCCTCTGTGCAACGACCCCCTTACCCATACCAGGGAACTCCGCTACGCTCACGTTGTCTGCGCGACCGCCTGACGCCCGGAACCAGTTCAAGAAGCGGTCGACCGCCTCCGCATCGCTCGCTGGCGTCGCCAAACTCCGCTGCAACGAGGGCGGGAGCGTCCCCAGCAACGTCAGCGATAGCAAAAACCCAACACAGACCGCTGCAGTAGCGATCACTGCCAGCTGCTGCTTGTTTCCGGCCTTGTTGCCTCGCTGTCCGGGCTGCTTGTCAGCCAAGTCGACTGATCTGGAGCTGTCGGCTCCGCCCTTCGCCCCCTTCCGCGCCGATGACCGCGAGGCCGCAGCCGCTCCACTACTGCCGGCTTGTCGACGCCTGGACGCATTGCTTCGCGCTCCCGTAGCGTTGGCGCCGCCATCGAGCGGCAGCACGCGGCTCCGCATGGCTTCACAGCGCTTCAAGATCCGAAATGAACTGTTCAGGAATGGTATCTTTCCGCATTTTGCGGCTATAAAATAATATTGATGTTTGTATGGGACCAAAAAAGTCGGTGCAGTTATTAAACACCCAAAAACCCATTCAGATTTGCACTTGAATGAGATGAGATCTGCTCACATGGCTACACCTTGACAATGCTGTCGTGTTGTGTATGTTTATCCATGCACCGTTCACTCCTCGGCGATGGCGTCGCGCTTGTCGACCGTGGCCATCACTGCGGGAGTGGTGGGTCTGCGTCCAGTCACGGCGGTGCGCCGCGGGGTGGGCTCGGCCATGGAGATGCTGCGGCGCAGCCACGGGGTCTTGAGCGCGTCGTGGACGGTCATGCGCTCGGCCGGGTTGATGCGCAGCAGCCCGTCGGCCAGCTCCAGCAGCTCGTCGGACAGTGGACAGACCGCCGATTGCTCGAGGTACATGGCCTTGAGGTACGAGCGCAGCCCGATGCGCCGGAAAAGCTGGAAGCCATTGTCATCGGGCGACGCGGCATCGAACAGCGGCTTCTTGGCCAGCAACAGCACGAAGATGACGCCGACAGCCCAGACGTCGGCCTTCTGCATGTCCAGCCGCACCTTGGCACTCTCGTTCGGCACATCCTTGTACGTGAACATCTCCGGCGCCGCGTACGCGCGCCGAGAGATGGACACGGCGCTCAGCGGTTGCGGCGCGTTCTCGACGCCCACAAAGATGGCGCGGTCGAAGTCGCCCAGCTTGAGCACGTTCTCGCTCGTGACAAACACGTTCTCGAGCGCCAAGTCGCCGTGCACGATGCCGTTCGAATGCAGGAAGGCGAGTCCGGAGCAGATCTGGAACAAGGAGTCGCACACCTCGGACTCGGTCGGGAGCACACGCAGCCGCAGACCCTGGACCGGGTCGGCGATATACGCGTTCATGAGGTTGCCGAGCTCGCAAAACTCGACGATCACGTGCAGCTTGTCGTGGAACGAGTAGTAGCCGGCCAGGTGCACGAGATTCGGGTGCACTCGGCCAAGCAACGCCTCGCAGAACGTGGCGATGAACACGAGCACCTCGAGCTCGGTACGCGCGCACTGGAGCGTCTCCGTGGTCACGCGCAGCTTGGTGCACTTGTCGACGAACAGGTATTTGAGTTTCTTGCGCTGCAGCTTGACGTCGGCGACGACGTCGACTCGGCGCGCCGGATCGATCGCGTGGCACAGGTTCCACTCGATCGAGAGACTGCGGAACGCCGTGAAGATCGGCGTCACAGGCAGCGGGACAATGATGCTGTCGCGCACGACGGACCGCCGCCGCACCGTCGCGTCCACTTTGGCGTGCAGCTCCTGCAGGAACAGCGAGCGCTTGGTCTTCTGCCGATCCACGGCGCTCTGGCGAATCCCCATCCTGCTGTCGGACGGCTTCGAGGTGTGTCTCGCAAAGGTCGGACTGCGTGGCAGTGCCAGGCAGACACATGAGCCCGCAGCGCTTGACAACATCTATTGATAGAGAAAATATTCATGAGAGGGAATGTGCTGAGTCCTTTGTTGAGGTCCATCAGTTGCACTTTGCTCATTCAAATTCAGTGCACCAGGTTGGTTCATCGAGGTCTGTCCAGAGCGCTGTTTGCATCTTCGACTGCCAGCGGATAGAAGCCTTCATGGACGGGCCGACAGCGAACCCGGTTCTGAATGGGCTGTGTCTGCGTTGGATCCATCAGCACCGAGTAGTCTGGGTTGGACGCCAGCTCCGCTTGGGAAGGGAAGCCGCTGCGGTCGCCTGTCGCGATGTATCTCTTCAGCGCGTCGCAGTATGGTGTGCCTCCAGCTACGAAGTCCACATTCGGATCAGTCCACGACCAGAACGAGAACACGGAGGTGTTGGCGACGTGGACCGTCGAGAGAGTTGGCGTCGGCGCCGTCACGTTGCGCGGCAACTCGGTCACGAGGGTGCGTCCAAGATGCAGCTGGATGAGATTCTCGCCTTGAAACACCTCCACTGGCACGTGGGAGATGGGAGTCCCGTACACCGACAGGTAGATAGGCTGCAGACGAACGAGGGAGGCTGGCAGCTCTGTCAGCTCGCTGAACTCAGCGTAAACCATCGACCCAATCGGCCAGATCTCGTCCAGATCCTCGGGGAACGAGCGGAGGTTTGTCACGATGAACTCAAAGTCACGGAGCATCGGAGGAAGGTCGCGACCAAGCAGCCCCGCTGGTATCTCGCCGTTTGTCATGTTCACCCGCACGATGAACATGGTGATCATGAACGGATGGTGCTTTCGCGAAATGCCCGCGTCGGCTCCCCATTCGACGATGGTCGAGTTATAGATCTTCAACCCGTTCAGGTTCCTGAAGTCCTGCAGCATGGCGGGGATTTCGAGCGTCGGACAGTGCTTGATAAGCATCTGGACGGCTGTCGAGCGGTCGAATGCGCTCCACTGTTGTGTAATCTCGGGCTTGGAGCCCTCGATGCTCAAACGGTAACAGTTCACCTCGACCAGGTAGCACGACGGCTGGGCGACTCCCCACGGCCGCACTTGGAGGCGGCATTGAGGCAACGCCGGCATTGCTTCTGCGTGGATGTGGAGTCCCAGGACGGCAGTTCCCCACACCATGAGCAAGTAGTACGCGAACTTGAGCTGCATTCGCCGCTCCAGCACTTCCGTTGCCTCGGTCGCTTTCAGAGACGCGATCGAGGCGACTCGAGACGTCGCAGTGGCAAACGACACCGTCGCGCGCCGCATGTACCCTGTGAGTCGATCGCTAGTAGTGGCTTTCCTCGACTCATTCGGGGCTAAAGTCAGCATCAAGGTCGATGTCGACTTGAGAAGCATGCGCGAGTGGTGCGGGGCGGCATCGAGGATCCGATTCGAAGGCGCTATACTCTGCCCAAGCATGACCTTGATGCTCGTGCTGGTGGACAAGATCCCCATGGAGAACCACACTCGGCTGAACAGGTCGCCTCCGGACATGACGAGCAGAAGCTGGAGCTCGTTCATCGCGCGAGCAGCCCAGTAGTCGTTGTACCACAGCTCGGTCGGGAACCCTTTTATCTCGAAGTCGTATGCGCTCACATAGTTGGTTAGGATCGTGACCGGGATGCCCACGCTGGTCACAAGGTCTAAAACAAGGTCGAGCGCGAGACTTGCGAGGCGCCGGCGCTGCTCGTTGTGCCTGAGCACGTGGTGCAGCAACAGCGGCGACCAGCTATTGATCACCAAAAGAGCCACGAAGAAGTGGTTGACGGTGTCTCTGGGAAGCACTGCGCTCATCCGGTAGGCCTGGACCGACCGGAGCGCGGTTTCGACGACTTCCCGAACGATCTGGAGGCGGTGGAAGTGCTTACCATTAACGCCGAAGAAGCCGTCGCGATGCAGCAGCTTGTAGTACAACCACCTGACAAGCCATACGAGAGACACGATTGGGTTTCTCCCTGCTGGTCTCTGCGCTCGTCGGAGGTGCGCACTTGGGCTTGAGCGGGCATCGAGCGGCGTGAAGCGCAGCGTCCGCCACCGCATGGAGCCAGCCAGCATGAGCAGCAGGCAGAGCGCGTGGAAGCCGCCCAGTAGTCCGTGCACGACCGCGATCGGGTGGTGATACGGCGGGGGCATCCCGAGCGGCAGGAACTCGAGCACCGTGTTGAGGTACGTCCCGTTGAGCTGCCAGTAGAAGAGCGCGTACGCGAGGTTGTAGCCCGCGGCGACGCCGTGCACGGCCAGCAGCACCAGCCACCAGAGCGCGAACCGCCACCACGGCAGCAGCAAGACCTCCGCGCTCATGTCGACGCCTTGATACAGCTACTGCGCGCTGCTCAGAGGCGTCCGGTGCGTTCGAGCGAAGGAAGCAGCAGACGCCGAGCACTGCTTACAAGGCACGGAGTCTATCATTAGCAGTCATCATTTTTGGCTTCAAGTTGCGCACTTCAACTTGACTGGACATTCCGGTATGTATCGTTTCATGGCTTCCAACTGGGACCGGTAGAACACCGGTAAATTGAAATAGTGGAAGAGTTCGTTTCTATCCGTTTCTATTGGTTTCTATTTGAAAGAAACGGCAGAGACTTACAAAATCCGAATGAAAACGACCTTTACTCTGTGCTAAACCCCCTTCATTCAATTGCCAAACGGGAGCGTTTAGAAACGCGAAAAATGTACCAGAACCTGAATGATACCGGTTTGAGACCGGTATCTTCGACAACCCCATTGTCGAACATATCAAGAAGCCGCGTCAAGATTCCCGACTCGAGAAGCAGCCAGCAGCCCAAGCCAGAAGGAAAGCGGCGGAAGCGATGGCGGTGGAGGTGGAGGAGGACCCGAGCAGCCAGTTCGTGGACTTCACGAACGCCACGGCGCTCGAGCAGTTCGCGTCCGACCTGGAGCAGGCGCTGATCGCGTGGCAGCTGCCGAACAAGGGCCACGCGTCGCTCGAGGCGCTGGCCGCGGCCTTTCCGCCCGAGGGCGAGCCTGGCGCCGAGCTGCCGCCGCGCGGCCACGGAGACGGCGGCCGCCCCGCGGTGTATACGCGCGTGGTCGAGTTCGCGCAGACGCCGGCGGTGCTGTACACGCTGTCGCTGTTCGTCGGGCCGGCGCACGCGGGTCCCGAGTCGAGTGGCGAGAAGGACAGCCACGCCCGAGGCTCCGCGCGCGGCAAGAAGTGGCAGGAGGGGATCGAGCACTTTACGCCGGCGATGCTCTCGCTCGTGGACGCCTCGCGCGACTTCAAGTGGAGCGGCGAGCGAGACGCGGGTGCTGGTCCGCGCGGCGGCGACGACGCCATGGCCAGCGGCGTGTTTGACGGCGCGGACGACGGCGCGTTGCAGCGGTCGCTGGTGTTTGACAACGTGCAAAAGTGGCTGGGCATTGATGAGTTCCTGTTCTTGACCCGGGCGACGCGGTACGACCAGAAGAAGGCGATGGTCGATCGGCAGAAGGCGCGCGGAGGCAGCGTGGACTCGACCGACTCGGTGGCGGACGCTCTGAACGCGCAACTGCAGTCCACTCGACTTAGCGAGGCCGATGGCGCTGCTCCGTCCGATGGCGACTCGGCAGGCTTCGTGGGTGCGGATGGGATCTCTGACGTCGCGATCGATCAGAACGAGTCGGGCTTGCTGCTCTCGGCGCTCATGATCGCCTTGAACAACTGCAACTGCACCATCCCAGCGTTTGTGCCAGTGTTTGAGACATCAAGAGGCACGTGGATCGGATCGGCCGTGCCGGGAGAGACCGGGAACGTGGCCATCTCGTTTGAGACCGACTCGGTGCCGGAGCTAAACCCGAACCAGAGCTGCATCAGCGGACTCCTCGACTTCTTCAAGCTCAAACTGCAGTTACCCCCGCAGGTCGAAGAAAAGTGTCGCCTCGCGGCGGAAGACACGGGTGAAGTCGCCATGGGGATGGCTGTCTCGGCTTCATTTGGGTATACGTGGTTGCGATCCGATGATCCGCGTGACGATGCCGCAGTCGACAAAACCAAGCACCCGGCGGACTGGATCGAGTTCATGACGCACCTCGCACAGGCGCGTCCCGGACATGTCCAGCAAATTTCCAGCAGTGTCTTTGGGACTCAAATGAGTCCGTGTCTCGGCCCAGGGTCGTCGTCGCTGGCAGGGTTGGACTTGAAGGTCGGATGGCCAAACCTGCGCGAGGGGACGTACGTCGACAATGTAGTGCACTCCACTCTCGATCCTCAATCGGCTCCGGACTGGACGTTGAAGGTGCTCTTCCGGAATCTCGTGACGGAGAATGCGCGGAAGCCCAACTTATCGCTGAGCAAGATGGTCGCCAATCTGGTTCAGGCGTATTCCAACTCAAAGGAGCTCAGCAAGGACATTCTGGTGTCAGAATTGGCTCCAAACATCAACGACTACCCGCCGCAGTCGACGGCATCCATCTCGTCAACGCCTACTCCAACGCCGCCACCGTCAGTGGGGAAGGAGAGTTCAACCGAGAACCACTCGTTCACTTCCAACTCGCGACTTCATGACTCCATCCCGGCTTCACGTGCTGCCGCAGTTATCGGAAGTGCGATCGGCTCGATCATTTCTGCTGCAACGTGGAAGGCGGCAGATGTCGAAGAGATCCGACGTATTCTGTCTGAGCTGTTCGACCAAGACGACTCGACGCGGACGGCGAGCGAGTATGTTCCGTCAGCTAGCGCAGTGCAGCACGGCGCGCCGGTCGGGCAGCTGGTTTCCATCTTGGCCTGCCGAATGGGACAGCTACGTGAGTGTGCATGGGCCAAGTATGGGAGGGTGCTGTTATGACTCTAACCTCACGACGTCGCTGTGTTGGTTCCTCGGATGCAGACGGTATCAACTCGATGGCCCTGCTGTGGGTGGAGTTTGTCAAGGGCCTTCGAGAGAGATGGTTCCAGCAAAAATTGCTGCCATTCATGGTACGTCATGCGATTGGCTTTGATTTGTGTGAACTGGAGTTGAGCCTTACCTACTTGCAAAATGCTCAGAGCACCGCGGTTGACAACGGAATGAGCAACCACAGCGGCAGCGCCACATCGCTGAGCGCTCTCTTCTTGCTGGACTCGGACGCGTTTCGACTGCCGCAGCCCGATTTTCATCAGTGCCTACTCCATCAGAAGCTCCAGCTGTTGAACTGCTGCATCCTCCGGGAAGCTGAGGCTGCTCGCTCCCAACGACAGTCTCACACATCTCCGCCGCCACACTCGACTATGTCCGAGTTGACTGCGTTCACGCTCGACGACGGGGATGGAGAGGAGACGGCAATCGAAGTGGAAGTGGAAGATGTGGAAGAAGGCAGCCCGAGTGACGATGAGTTCTTCGACAGCGTCGAGCAGCACGAGTCACCGCGGCAGACTAGCCACCCTATGGTGTCCACGACTTCTGAAGGAGGGCTGCGCACGATCCCTGATGTGGTATGCTTGCGTACGAACGCCCCAATGATCGAGCCAGCCACGCAGATCGCTGTTCCGATGACGGAAGACGTCGCGAAGCAGCAGCAAGACCTGCTGACCCGCCTTGGCGTGAGCTTGGAGTCGGCCATGTTACGCCAGCAGATCCAGAGCACGGTGCTCATCTCGGACATGCAGGCATTCAAAGCGGCCAATCCTGGCAGCTGCCTGGTCGACTTCATCCGCTGGTACTCTCCGAAGGATTGGATTGCGTTCGACCCGCTCCAAGGCGACCAAATCGAAGCGAGTCTGCCTGAGGATGGGAAAGGAGTCTGGTGGTTCGAGAAGCAAGGCATGCTCTCGGACCGGATGCGGTTTGGTCCGTCAAAGGAGCACATTTGGCAGCACATGTGGGAGACGAGTCCGCCAATCCCCGTCAGCCGCCAGAAACCGCTGTTCGACCCGGTGCAGGAGTCGGAGAAGCTGTTCCACTACTTGGAGACCATGTCACCTCACGAAATGCTCCACCAGGCGCTGTCGGGTGCGATTTCCGGCGCGTTTTTCGCGTTGGAGACGGCACTTCTCCCGATCCCGATCGACAAGCTGCCTGTCGTGCAAGGAGCGGTCGAAGAGCTCCGCGTCTGCGGGAATCGCGCGATTGCGATGCTGGACGAAGCACTTGCCGAGTCGGAGCTGGCGTTCCCGGCGGGACAGAAGGACGAGCAGGAGCGCGCGAGAAGTCAGATGCAGGTCGCGTTCGAGATGGCCCTGGACGCGTGCTGGAAGCTCGTGCACGGCGTCGAGTGCGTCGAAGCGCTGGTGTCGAATGCGCTGGCGGTGGTCCAGTACTTCCCGCACGAAGACGAGGCGAGCGAAGCGCAACGACTCGAGCTGATCAACTTGCTGCTCATGCAGTCGCTTCCTGCCGGTCTCCGCAGAGAGGACAGCGCGTGGACAGCCCCGCAGGAGGTTGATCGGCAGATCTCCTCGCTGCTTCAGACGCAGTCGATCCGGAGGCGAGTCGCGTCCATCGTGCTGGAGAACCCGGCGCTCGGCGGGCCCGTCGAGCGCGAGTACGTGCTCCGCTGCGTGTGTCCGCGGCCGTTCCTCCGCGACTACTACGGGGACATGGAGGCCCTCGAGACGGATGACAGCGACAGCGACGCCGCGAGCGCGCTCGACGCGGTCTCTGTCATTTCGGGCGGCGCTGGGGATGGACGCCATCCGTCTGTGGCGGCGGGGATGGGGCTTGAAGAAAGCCCGCTCGTGGTCAATCGCATGTACGCCGCGTTCCGGAAAAACACGGTCCGGTTCGCGCTCGCGCTGGCCGAGGCCGAGTTCTAGCCCGAGCTGTTTGAGTGCCCGAGACGTCAAATCCGCGGCGGATATCAGCCGTCCACCAGTGCATCAGCCTGCACCTCGATGGCCGGACCAGCGCGGCGCATTCGTCGACAAGCAGGCCGTGTGTCGACGGCCGATCTGCAACATGCACCTTGGTGTCCACAAGAAATTCGTCGACAAGTTGCCAGTGTGTGCGTCTCCAGTCGGTCGCTTTCGTATACAGGGGAGATGCGCGGCGGCTGCGCTCTGCTCGCTTGCTCGCCCCATCACGCATCGCGCGCACACACATCCGAATTCGACGCGGCGGCAAGAGCACCACCCGCATCGTGACGGCCTCTCCGTGGACGAATCAGCGCGCGCGGAAGCCCCGGCGTCGTCGACAGGTTCCCGCCGTTGGATGGATGCGCTCTCGCCGGCGGCCAATGACCGGCGCGGACGCGGGTGACTTGGGCTGCTCTGCACGTTTCTCGTCGCCGGCCGCGTGGGGAGTGGCACGAGCTGTGTGTGCTGCTGCTTCTCGTCGCGAGAGGCGGGCCATCGAGTGAACGCGAAGCCGGGAAGTCGTGAAGTTGGGAAGTTGGGAAGTTGGGTTGGGTCCCGTCGGTCGGAGGAGCGGGGGGAATGGAGCCGGCAGGGGATCAGGTCCCCGTGTTCGAGGCTTTCCCGGCCAGCGGACGACCTGTAGACGCGCAGCGCGCGCATCCGCGTGGCGAACCCGCGATCGGCCGCCGTCTAACCGCCCGTCGCGCGTTCTGCAAGGCGCCTGCGCTCGGTGACACGCTTCGAGGCAGGTGGGAACCCATCGGGTCGGCTTTCGAACGCGCAGGGTTCCATTTCCACGTTGAGCATCATGGCGGTCAACTGCGTTCGGGCGGACGTTTGACAAGCAAAAGAGTGAAGTGTCAAATCGGGAAGAAGTGTCAAAAGAGGTGCCGGGGATGACTTGGGGTTTGTATGCGATGACTGACGGATGCGACGCGAGGGTTTGCAGCCACATCCTTTCGCTGCGTAAGTGGAGAATGGTGGGTCTTTTGAAGCGTGATTTATACACTGAATCGTTTTTTTCCTTGATAAAGGGAGCCGAAGCTGTCGCTTTGACGGTGATAAGCCTCACGAAATGGCATGAAAGGATCGCGAAATGGGACGGATAGTCCGCCTGTCGCCCGACTCTTGCGCTGATTTTCCACCAGACAAGCGCCAGGCTGCTCTTCTTTTTTGTCCGACTCGGAGAGATTTTTGGCATACAAAACCCAAGTGCAAATGTCGACAGTCCGGGTTTTGCACGGGGACTCGTTCACAGTCAGTGACAGCACAAACGGCGACGATATCACGAAACTTGCTGAGACGCATATCTGTAGGTATATGATATACAATGAAATGGATGTATTATTACTTGATGTATGATTGCCACCTCTGAAACAGAGTATATTTGTGAATCGGCTATTGACCTGCTGGCGAATCAGAGCTCACGTCTGTGGAGACGAAAGTGATGGGAGGAACCGCTTTGATGGCGCTGATGGGGCTCGCTGGAGCCTCCGGATTGGTCTGCGCGGCGGCAAGGAGCCACTCTGCACAGTGGCATGGCTCGCAAGAGACTGGAGGGAAGGAAGGCTGCGAGGGGATGCGACTCCTGCGCGGCTGTGCATGGCCAGCCTTCGCCCCCCTTCGGCTGACCGTCCGTCGGCGCTCGTCGACAGGCGCGGACGGCCCCATTGCGGAACTCGCCGCCAGGACGCCAGGCCCTCTCTTCCCCACAGGGTGTCGAAGCGGACCGACGAAGACCGAGCCGAGCCGAGTGACCATGACCGTCGCGAGCGCTCAGACAGGCGAGGGCGGCTCGCTGGGCTTCAGCATCCCGCTGGCCGCCGTGCGCGCCGAGGGCGACGGACTGCCGGCGCGCCTGTCGGGCGCCAAGCGCTCGGCGCGCGAGCACGAGGACGACGTGGCGGCGTTGGCCGAGTTCTCCATGGACGACTCGGACGTGTTCGACCTCTCGCTCGTCTCGCCGCTGTGCCACCAGCTGCTCGAGACCAAGCGCCGCATGCTGGCGCAGCCCGCCGCGGACGACAAGGACGGCCAGTCCCCGCGCACCGACTCGAGCTCGCGCTCGGACGATGAGACGAGCGAGCGCAGCGCCTCGCTGCAGCCGGCCGAGGCCGCCTCGCCCAAGCCGGCGGCCGATAAGCGCGCGGCCAGTGCGCGGTCGTCGCAGCGCCACAACCCGGCGCTCGAGGGCCTCAGCGCCGAGGCCATCCTGCAGCGCAAGGCGCAGCGCCGCCGCGAGCAGGTGCGCGCGGCCTCTCGGCGCTGCCGCGACCGCCAGCGCAAGGAGACGGAGGACCTGCGCAAGAAGGTGTTTCAGCTCGAGGAGTTCATCGCGCACACCATCAAGTCGTACGAGTGGGAGCTGCGCCAGCAGCGCGAGCGCGTCGCGGACCTCGAGCGCGAGAACGCGCTGCTCACCCAACGCGGCGTCGGAGCTGGCGAGCCGCTGCCGGAGCCGCACGACGTGTTCGGCGCCGAGCTCGAGCTGGACGCCGAGAGCCTGCACTCGCCGTCGTTCGAGCCTGTCAAGATGGAGGAGCACGACCCTAGCATGTCGCCGCTGTCCAAGTTCCCGGCGTCCGCTCAGAGCCACAGCCAGCTCGAGCACCACCACATGGACAGCCCGGGCAGCGAGTCTGCGGTGGACTTCTGGAACGAGGAGGGGTACCCGGAGATGCTGCTGGAGACGGTCGCGGACACGAAGCGCGCGCTCATCAGCATGCTCGGGTCCACGTGCCCGATCTACACGTCGACGCAGATCTTTGGCTGGGACTTTGACTTCTGGATCGACGGGCAGCGGTACTTTGCCAAGGACCGCAAGTTCTTCCCGGGCTTCCGCGCGTACGAGCTGGCGCAGCGACAGCACCACGTGGACATTGGCCGGTACATGGAGACGTTCACGGAGATCAAGGAGAAGGAGGTGCTCAAGATCATCAACGAGCACGTCAAGATCATGCGCACGGTCAAGGCGCTGCCAGGCAAGCCGGTGAACCAGTCGCTGACGGTGCAGTTCGCGTCGCCCGTGGACGGGTGCAACGGCAGCCGCTGGGTGGTGGCGGAGCGGTCGATCGGCGAGCTGCGGAGCCTCAAGTACGGCGTCGAGAAGGAGTGCAACGGCTACGTGTTCGAGGACGTGATCAAGGTGCTGGAGGACGGCACCAAGGTCGAGGGCTGCCTCGTGCAGGGCGTGGGCGGGTTCGAGTGCGACGGCAAGCAGCCCGAGATGCTCATCGGGGAGCTCATGAAGGCCTTCTCGACCGTCGTGCTGCGCTGGGAGGGGCTGTTCGTGAACGACTACCTGCAGGAGGACGCGGGCTTTGCTGACATTGAGCTCGACTTTGACCTGCGGCCCATGTGCTGAGTGAGGTGGACGGACCACCAACGAACGAACCGCCCGCGCCGGCCGTGTACTCTAGGGGCAGCGGGCGTGTGTACATAGCTCCGAGTGGACTGGATGTAGTGTGTGCGTGTGCAGGACGCGAGTCGGTCATGGCGATTAATTTATCTGTCACGTTTGAGACGAACGCGAGGCCATGCTCCTCCGGGCAGGTTGGTGCATGGGGACGATAGACACCAGTCGCCTGCTCCCCTCTATCACAGAGACAGCAAGCAGAGGTGTCCATGGGCGTCATATCTCAATCTGTCATGATGGCATCGACGGCGATATTTTTAGCAGAGACGGACCGGTTCAGTGCCGCCTGAGCTGGTGGTTGAAGATGGAGTGTTCTTGGCAGTTACTTCGCGCGACCTTCTCACGACCTTCGCGCAACCCAATCGATGAACGTGGCGCGCAGCTGGTGTGGAAGCCCATCTCCCTTTGATGCGCAGCCTCCGATCGATGAACCCATCCGTTGATCCAATTATTTTTATTTTATCTAATCACAATTACGTAATTGTTCTCTGGGAGAGAGCCTCATTCTCGCTTTGGCTTCCCGCCCGTTGGCGCTTGGTGGTCAAATCTCGAGAAAGCGCGGGACGGACGGACGGCACTTCGGACGGGGCGACGGCATGGGCAGGAAGGGCAAGAGCAAGGGCCGCAAGGCGCGCGTGGCGTCGGGGGCGGCGTCCGCCTCGGGGGAGCGCGGGTCCGAGAGCAGCGAGGCCGTGAGCGAGGCCGTGAGCGAGGCCGTGAGCGAGGCTGTGAGCGCGGCCAGCTCGCTGGTCGGGGACGAGGACGACCGCTCGTCGCTTGTGGCGGCTGTCGGCACGAAAGAGGACGAGGCCGCGGACGGTGTGGGTAGCGTGGAGGCCGCGGCGGCTGTGGAGGACGTCCAGGGGGCTGGGGCGGGCGAGGCGACGGCCAGCGTTGGGGGGATCAAGCGGAGCGGCGTCGACGAGGATGTGACTGCTGCTCAGTATGCCGAGGCGACGGTGGAGGAGGTTGCTGACGAGTCGGCGGAAGAAGGCGTGGAAGAGCGGCATCAGACTGTGGCGACGGAGGAGTTTGCTGTCGATGAGCACAACCTCGTGGCGGAGCGCGTGCAGGTCGAGCAGCAGCAGTCGGAGGCGAGTGCGGCAGAGGAGATCGAGCACCACGCGAGCACCGCCGCGACAGAGGTGGTCGCGAGCGACGTGCACCGCTCGGAGGTCTTCACGATGGAGACTGAGCACTCTGAACGGGCTGAAGCGGAACGCGTCGTTGAACAGGAGGTTGCAGTTGAGGAGCACCGCCACACGACCAGCGTCGTGCTGACAGAGGAGTTCGCTCTTGAAACCAGCGAGACAGAAGAAGTTGCTGTCCAGGAGACTCGCACGGAGACTGTCGCTGCGGATTACGCTGCCGTCGAGGACGCCCACGCAGAGACTGCCGGGACCGAGAGGTTGGGTGTCGAAGAGGTCCACGCCGAGGTTGTGGAGTATGCAGCGGAGGAGCGTCACGACACAGCTCATGCGGGTGTCGCGGACGAAACTGTTGTCATTGAGGAGCTCGATGCGGACGTTGTCAAGGTTGATGAGGCTGACACTACCCAGACAGAGCAGGCTGCCATTGAAGCGGTGACTTCGGAGACTGTCGAGACGGAGCAGATTCCGGACGAAGAGACGGTCGTGGCGGAGCTGAATGCCGCTGAGGACACCGCCGTAGCGGAGCAAGTAGCGGCCGCTGAGGAGCATTCTGAGACTATCGAGATGGATCAGGTTGCGGTCAACGAGCAGAGCGTTGGGACTGTCACGACGGAGGAGATTGCTATCGAGGAAGACGACGAGGCGGTTGAGACAGAGCTGGATGTCGTGGAGCACCGCACAGACAGCATCGTGCCGGAGGAGACTGCTGATACGAAGCACTCGGAGGATATCCAGTTGGAGCAGACTGGCGCTGAGGTCAACGCTTCGGTGACTGTCGAGGTGGACCGCGCTGATACCATCGTAGCTGAGAAGCTTGCTGTTGCCAAGCATGCTGAGACTGTCGAGAAGTCGGATCCGGTTGCTATCATTGAAGAGCAGCACTCGGAGACTGTCGAGACGGGGGAGATCGCTGTTTTGGACGAGCATCGTGATGAGATCATTGTGGCGAAGGAGGAAAAGCCAGCTATGGAGCGTAACCAGTGGGCATCGACCACTATTGAGAGTTCCGGTAAGCAGCAGCAGAGCGTTGGTGTAGTCGAAAGCCACACAACTGCCTCGCAAGATGCGGATATTAGTGACAAGGTGGTGCCCACCCCATCGACCGCGGATACCGACCCGGTCGACCACAAGACGCGGTCACGGCCGATGCTGACGACGGAGCGATCGTTCGTGATGGAGAACGACGACACGGTCAAGGCAGATGACACGGTAGTCGTGAGCGAGCGCATATCGACGGATGGCGAGGACGACTTCGAGGACATGACGCCACAGCCGTCGGAGGGCTTCCAGGCCGCTGTGATCGCGAACAGCATGTCCAGTATGCTGGGGAAGCAGAACGGCAAGAGCCTTCATCGGAGATCGTCAGCCACGGCACCCACCGCGTCGTCGGCTGCTAGACGCTCGAGTGAGGACCACACGCCTAACGTGACGCCGACGCGCGTGCGCTCGCGCTCGCGCTCCGGCTCGAGGCAATCCACTCCGGACACTGGTTTCGTCAAGCCTGCGCCGGCCCCGCCCACTGTACCTGTGCCGCCTAAGCGTGCGTCCATCATGGCGCCTACTGCCTCATACGCCGCCAAGCATCAGGTTGAAGACGCTCCGAAGAAGACGCCGACGCGTGCGCGCAGCCACAGCAGTGAGGCCAAGCCCGAGATCTCGGATACGGGCTTCATCAAGCCTCCCCCGGCGCCACCAACCGTCCCGATCGCTCCGAAGCGCGCGTCGATCATGGCTCCGACCGCGTCCTACGCTGCCAAGCACCAAGTCGAAGACGCCCCCAAGAAGACACCGCCGCGAGTTCGCGCGGACAAGCACGCTAAGCCCGAGGTCTCCGATACGGGCTTCATCAAGCCGCCGCCCGCGCCGCCCACGGTACCGGTGCCTCCGAAGCGCGCATCCATCATGGCTCCGACAGCTTCGTCGTCGGCCAAGCGAGGCCAGGAGGCAGCGACCGCAGCTGTGGAGAGTAAGGCGCCGCACCGACCGCGTAGATTGCCAGGCGCCAAGCCGGAGATCTCGGACACGGGGTTCGTCAAGCCGCCACCGCCTCCACCCACCGTCCCCATCGCTCCGAAGCGCGCGTCTATCATGGCGCCTACCGCGTCATCGGCCGCCAAGCGCGGTGGGCCCGACGTCGCTGCCGACGACTGGTCCCGGGACGCGCCGCCGAAGCCCGCGGCCAAGACAAAGACGGCCGAGTTCGTCCCGACGGTGCCGGTGGCCCCCAAGCGCGCGTCCATCATGGCGCCGACGGCGTCCTTCCGGGCCAAGTCGGGTCCGGAGGTGGTCGTGGAGGATCTCCCGCCGCCACCGGTCGAGACCAAGCTGTACCGCAACAAACGCTACGCGAACGTGCAGAGCAAAGTGCGCAACATGATGAATGCGCCGGGCAAGCCGACGGAGCCCAAGCCGTCGGCGATGCCAGTCGTCGAGGAGCCTAAGCCGGTGCAGAAGCCGACGCTGTTCAAGAGCAAGCGCTACGCCAACGTGCAGAGCAAGATCAAGAACACGATCCTCTCGGGCCCGAGCCAGCCGGATCCCAGCGCCGTGGAGCGCCGCCGGAGCCTCGGAGGTGCCAAGCACGACACCGTGGCAGACGCGGCTAGACGTCGGTCGTCCCTCGCCGGCACCTCCACGCTCCGCTCCAAGCCAGTGGGCTCCGGCTCCGGCTCCGGGTCGGACTCGAGCGATCCGTTCGCGCAGGCATTGGCCTCACGCACGCACAAGAAGAAGGTCAGCAACGCCGTCCCGCGGTACTTGAGCTACGAGAACTCTGGAGTGTACGCGCAGCGCGCACAGGTGCAGCAGGACCGGCGCCGCCGACTGGAGGAGCAGAACGCTTCCAAGTCGCAGACGCGCCAGCACCAGCTCCGCGTCGTGTTCGCGGAGAAGCTGCACGTCAACTACAACGCGCAGGAGGCCGAGCACTCGCAGGCTGCGCTGGGCAACGTGGGTGCCCGAGCGCGCCGCGTGGGTGGTCGGACGCGCGGCTCGCGCAGCTCGTCGGCTTCGGACGAGTTCTCCACGTCTTCCGAGTCCAAGCCCGCGCCCGTAGCCGTCGCGGGCGGCGTCATCGTGCTGCCGAGCGTCTCCGCGAACGGCAGGAACACCGAGACGGTTGTCGAGACGTCCGCGGCGGTGAAGGCGGCGGCAGCGATCGAAGTTGACGCCGCGCCGCAGACCTCGGCGGACGACGGCGTGACCAAGAAGATCAACTTTGACGACACGAGTGACGACGAGGAGGAGGAGGCCGCCGTGCCTGTCGCCGACGTGGCGTAGGCAGAAGCAAGCGGTCATTGCTCCTGCAGCCGAGCGCGGCTGCTGTGCAGGTCGGAGCCTGAGGACTTCCACGTACTCCCGAGTATATATTTTCTCTCTTCACGCTAGCTTGCCATGCATTTCTGTATCACTTGGCGTGATCGTTCTGCCAGCTCCTCGGCCCGGACGGCGCGCTCGGAGGTACGTCCGCTGCTGCGCTCGCCTCCCCTGCCTGCTGGTCTCAGCCTCTAACTCCTTCGATCGCTCTCCTCTCAGACAACGCCAGAGACGGCGCCGGCCTTGGCCGTGCCCGCGGTCGCCGCAGACTTGAGGTAGCACGTGCCGCTGACCCACGTGAAGGCCTTGCAGCCCGACTTGGCTCGGCAGAGGTCGCAGCAGCCGGCGGCCGAGCCGCTCGCGGCGTTCGACAGGTCGTTGCCGAAGTAGTCGACGCCGTCGGCGAGCGTGCACGAGCCGCTGCTTGCCGTCAGCACCGCCGAGCGCACGCCCGTCTTGGAGGCCGTGGCCCCCTTGGAAGACTTGAGCCAGCACGTGCCGCCGTTGAAGGTGGTCCACGAGTACGCGCCGCAGCCGGTCTTGGCTTGGCAGAGCGCGCAGCAGCCGTCGACGGACCCACTGAGCGCATTGCCGACGTCGTTGCCGACGTAGTCGACGTTCTCCTCGACCGTTGAGCAGGAGGATGAAGCCGCGACCTCGCCCGACTGCGCGCCGGCCTTGACGCTCGCCGAGCCCTTGGCGCTCTTGAGCCAGCACGTGCCGCCGCTGTCGCCCGTCCACGTGAAGGCCTTGCAGCCGGCCTGCGCCTTGCAGAGCGCGCAGCAGCCACTTGCCGCTGCGCTCGGCTTGCTGGTGATGTCGTTGCCATAGTAGTCCGTGTTGGCCACCAGCGCACAAGTCGGCGGCGTCGGAGTCGGTGTCGGCGTCGGTGTCGGCGTCGGTGTCGGCGTCGGCGTAGGTGTCGGCGTCGTGGAGGAGGAGAGGACGCCCGACTTGACACTGCTGTCGGCCTTGGTGGCACCCTTGGCCGACTTGAGCCAGCACATACCGCCGCTGTAGCTGGTCCACGAGTACGCGCCGCAGCCGGCCTTGGCCTTGCACAGCGCGCAGCAGCCGTCGACGGACGCACTGGCGGCGCTGCCGACGTCGTTGCCGACGTAGTCGACGCCGTTCTCAACCGCCGGGCACGTGGACGGCGTCGAGTCGGTCGTGAGCACACCCGACTTGGCGCCGGCGTCCGCCTTGGTCGAGCCCTTGGCGCTCTTGAGCCAGCACGTGCCGCCGTTGTGCGCGGTCCACGTGTACGCGCCGCAGTCCGCGCGGGCCTTGCACAACGCGCAGCAGCCGTCCACCGCCGCGCTGGCGGCACTGCCGACGTCGTTCCCAACGTAGTCGACGCCGCTCTCGACCGCCGCGCACGTGAGCGCTCCGCCAGCGTTGGCCGCGAGGTAGTCAGCGGCCTGCGCGCCGGCCTCGCGGCCGATGTACATGACGAACCCGTACGGGTTGGTGGTGCCCTCCTTCATGGCGCTGGCGTCTCCCACGAACACGTTGGTCGTGCCGACGACGCGCAGCTTGTCGTCCGCGCAGCGCTTGGCGTCCCCAGCGTCGCTGGACGCGTAGCACGAGCCGCCGAAGTGGTGCGTGACGAGTCCGTCGCTGGCGGCCACCCAATCCGAGACGCTCCGGCCGTTGCCCGAGAGGAAGGTGCCGCCCGCGCGCGTCATGTAGTCGACGACCTTGGCAGCGAACGACTGCATGGCCGCCAGGTCGCCGCTCGTACCGAAGTACGCGTCGCCCTCGGCGAAGGCGCGCCACTTGCCCGTGTCGGCCGCGAAGGCCGAGCGCGCGCGGCTGGCCGGGTTGTTGACGTACAGCGAGGTCGTGAGCGCGTCTGTGCGGCCGTAGAAGTCGCCGAAGCCCACGGGCAGCACGGTCGCCTGGAAGTCGTAGGCCCGGCCGGCGACGTCGTAGCGGTCGAAGGCGATGAGCAGGGGCCCGGGACTGGCCCACGGCCCGGTGAAGGCCGTCGCGGGCGACATGTACTGGTTGACGGCCCACGACGGGTGGAACTTGGCCTGGAAGGAGACCATGTTGGGGTGCGAGAAGCTCGCGAAGACGACGTTCGTGTCGAACACGCTGCGGCCGACGTTGTCGTTGACGACCCAGCGGCCGGGCACGACGCCCGGGAACTGGGCCGCGAACTTGGAACTGAGCAGCGTCAGCTGGTCCTGCGGCCCGATGCCGCTCTGCAGCAGCACCTTGGGCGTGCTGAGCGCGCCGGCGCCCATGACGACCACGCCCCTGCGCGTGAGCGGCACGCGCGTGCCGCCGTTGTACACGACGGCCGAGGCCTTGCCGTTGGTGTGGACGACGTAGTCGACCATGGCGGACGTGAGCAGCTTGACGTTCCCGCGGGTCTTCATGGCCCCCCAGAAGGCGTTGGCGGGCGTGTCCCGCCGGCCGTCCCGGATGGTGTACGGCGCGTGGCCGAATGCCTTGTTGCGGGCGTTGCGGCCGGCCGCTGAGTTGAGGTCCGGCGACTCGGCGTAGCCGCCGAAGTCCTTGAGCGCCTTGGAGACGACCGAGAAGCCCTCCTGCGTGTACCACTGGCCGTTCTTGGACGGCGTCGTGGTGGCCGCGTGCAGCCGCTCGTTGTCGTCCATGAGCGCGGCGACCCGCGCGGGCGTGAAGGGCCACTTGGCGTCGGCCAGGTAGGCGTCGGACGGGCGGAAGTAGAGCGCGGCGTTGATGGACGAGCAGCCGCCGACGAGCTTGCCGAGCCACATGTAGGGCCCGTCGATCCAGTCGACGCGGTACTTGTCGTTGGCCGCGTTGTAGATGGTCGAGTCGTACTCGGCCGGGATGTCGAACTTGGTCAGTCCCGAGCCGGCGGCGTAGTCGGGTGCGTCCGAGCCGCCCGTGGCCTGCAGGGACGGCAGCCCGGCCTCGAGGATGAGCACCGACACGGTCGGGTCCCGCGAGAGGAACTCGGCGGCCACGAGGCCCCCGGGCCCGCTGCCCACGACGATGGCGTCGTAGGCCTGCTGGGCGTGGGCGGCGGCCGCCAGCAGCAGCGCGAGCAGCGGCGTCAGCGGACGCAGGACGCGCATGGTGCCGGATGGGCCGAGGTGGTGCGGTTGACTTGGAAAGAGTATGGAGGACGACGCGTTTGCTGTTCGGGCGGTGAGTCGCAAAGTGAGACGGAGACTGCGGACGAGCGTGCGGACGACGGACGGACGAGCGGACGCGTCCGTGGATTTGCGGCCCAGCCGTGGATTGCCGACGACGGGCCATGGCAGTGGGTAAACTTCATACCGTTGCGGCTGGCCGATCGCGAGGGGCCGCGCCTATACAGCCGCATGGGAGGGATGTCGACGCCGACTCGACAGCGGATGGGGAATTTTGGACGAGTGGGTGGGTGCATTGAAGTTGCTGCTCGCGGCTGGGTGCAGCGCGGCCGGTCGTCGTCGTGTGGTCGGACGAAATGGACTGAAGTTTACCACGTGACTGCGGACGGCGGGTGCGGACGGCGGGTGCGGACGGCGGGGCCACAGCACAGCGGATTACTGCGGACGGCGGCTGGACGCACACACGCTGACCCAGCGCGGGACCCACACGAGTTCGGGCCGCAAGCGCAGCAACGCACTTGCATGGGCAATTCGACACATTGCAATGGATTTGCGGTATAAGGTCCAAGTGGCGTGATCGGCTTGAACTTAGGGTCATGGTGAGCGTCGGGTTGTTGCGAATTTTCACTGGTGACTGATCACAATGTGGAGAATCTGGAAGTGGCCATCATCTGCTTGACGCGCATCTTTGGGCCTCATGAATGCAGCTCCGCTTGCCGTTCGTCTTCTTGCTGGCGCCTCCGGCTGAGAGCTCGGCCACTGACGCTCGCCCTCGTCTCGAGACTGGAGTTCCTAACTGCGTAGACTGTAGCCCACATCGCATCGATCAAGACCAACGCCCAAGGACAACTCAAGCTCCTCCGTCATCGCGACTGTGTCGGTCGCGAGGCTCAAGCGAAGGCATGAAAGAGGGTGGATGCACCAACAACATCGATCGAGTCGGGGCACGAGGTGCCATCAGCTTGGAGCCACCGTTGCATTTATCACACTGGCGGACGGGGAGACCTCGCATTGTTGACGGCGTCGATGCATCTGGAGGCGTGGCAAGTCGTGTATGAGCCATGTTGGGACACCGACAGGCTTGCTCCACGGGCGTCGAAAAGAGGCAGCGGCACCCACAACGTAGTGGCCATCGTTTGCCCAGTTGTGCGTCAGCTACGCGTTCATACCAACACCGCGGAGGCAGGAGAGTGCGTTCTGCATCGATATCGCCAAAGTCAACTCACGCTGCGGTAGTGTTCGTCCTCGGCGCTGACGGTGCAGCCAGTGTCAGTGCCAGCGATTTGTTTGCTTGTCAGTGCTCAGCGTGGCGACATGACAGTGTCAACGGCATACAGACGAAGACATCAGCCCAACACGATCGGAGTGGTTTTCAAGGTGAGTCACTTTTGGTGCTCTCGGGGTCTGATCATCTCCTGCGTTTTACAAAGCACGCAGAGAGAGAGAGAGAGAGAGAGAGAGAGGAGGAGGAAGGTGAGCCGAGGCATCGGTTGACCCTCGTGATGGAAGAAGGCAGCACTGGTCTCTGTGATCAAAGCGTTGGCATTGCCAGGTGGCCAAGTCGGCAGCCGTGGGACGTCACAGTGTGCTCTGACCGTGGTCCTCTCTGCCTCTCTTTGCTGCGGGACGCGTCCAACTCTGCGTCGCGGCCGTTGTCCCTGTCGCCTGGTTTCTTTCGAGTGGCTTGAAGTGCAACGAAGATGCGCGAGGTTCAGAGACAGAGACACTGCTCGGTTGAAGCGCTCAAGAGACCTGGTGTCGCTTTCGCCAATGAGACAGCGTGCATGCACGCTGTCATCCAGGATGGATCTAAGCACCTTTACTTCACAGCGTGGACGCGGGATCACAACATAGGATCGAGGCGAGATCACCAGATGCACCAAATAGCACGGCGGAGCGCACAAGGTTGAATGGAGAATAGGACGTTGATTCCATTCCTTTCTAGACGTTTACAGATGCATGCAACACTACAGCAGCAATCGAGCAGCCTTCAGTCGCTGCTCGAATGCCAAGTCCGAAGCACAAACCGCCACGGCCGCAGCGATCAGCTGCTGTTC
>JAADYB010000259.1:0-28224 GCA_023338075.1 Phytopythium litorale
GCAGCGTCGACGGCGACGACCAGGGCGTGGACCCGGAACTCCCTCGGCTCTCGGTCTCGAACAGCCGCGCGAACTGCGAGGCGAGTGCGCGCAGGCTCTTCTCTCTCGCCTGGCGAGTGGCGCGGGCTCTCGTCTCCGCCATCGCGCGCTCCTGCTCGGCGCCTCGGAGCTCCTGCCGCAGCGCGTTCACGTCCAGCGTGAGGTTGTAGAGCCGCGAGTCGTCGAGCTGCTTCTCGGCCGCGCGCTCGCGCTCGGCGCGGCTCCACCTGCGCTTGGGGCGTCGCGTGACCGGCTGGTGCCGCGAAAGGAGTGATGTCATCTTCCAGCACGGCGAGAGAAGAGGAAGTGAGCGGTACGTCGGCCCGCGCACATGCAGCGAGGCTCTCTCTCTCTCTCTCTCTCTCTCTCTCTCTCTCTCTCTCTCAACTGGGCGAGCGGCTCGCTCGTGGTCGAGATGCGACCAACGGTCAGCATGGGGCACTGCGATAGATGGGAAGAATGTCAATCAGCCCCTCACCTCGCGCGCTCTCACTGGATGCATATACGGCACGATTCACAAGACACCAGAGGAGAGGAAAGGAGAGGAGACGGGGACAGAGCGGTTGGCCGGACTCGAAAGCGTTCCGTGTTGGCCAACCGTCACGTTTACCGCCCTCCTGGCCGCCGCGAACGTTGTTGGTGTCGCGCCGAAAAGTGTTTCATCACCTCCGTCGAGACCGCACGCCAGGCCGCTCCAGCGCCTCGCGTGATCGTACTTCTCTGCCGTGATCCGCTGGCGCTTGGCTGGTGATACACTTGGGAGTCCCACGCATCTCCGCTGTCGAACAGAAGCGCCTTGGCAACGGAATTGGCTGCCAGACCGCCCCAGATGCTCTGCTTCCCGCTTTCGTCTCACTACTGTAACGGTATCAGTCGTGCGTCGCCGAGGCCGCCGTCATGAGGATGGCCAGCGCGTTGCCAGCCCGCTGATGGCGACATTATTGCGGCCCTGTCTGGCTGGATGGGACGTGCGCCAGTGGTCTTCTTCCCGGCCACAACGTACCTGCAGCTCGTGTCGTCATCGGCTCGTCGAGGGTTGGTGCGGCTGCATCTGGCGTCCGCCACGGCCAGGGAGGGTTCTCCTCCCGGGTGTCAATCATCTCCACGCGTTACCTTTCACCGCCGCGAGACCAACTGGGGGACGCTCCCAGTCGCGGCCGACAGGGGGGATGGAGGCGTCTCGACAATTCCATGCGGCACATGGAACGTGTCGGGTTTGTGACGTCTCCAGCGGATGGGACGGCAACTGCCACGGAACAACGAGCTGAATTGGCAGCGCATTCAACTGGCGGCCGCGTTCGACAAGGACCTTCTCGCTCTTCCTTCTCGCCACCGGAAGGGTGCAGTCTGCACTCCCACGAACGCGGCCACGTCCACCTCAAAGACCCTCGCACGTGCTTGGCACCCGTATCACTCTCGGCTTCTCTGTTCGTCAGCACTTCCTCCTCGCTGCTGCCTGCTGCTTCGTCCTCTGCTTCGATGCTCGCGTCTCACGCTCGACGGCGGCGATGCAAGGCGGGGACGACGTTGACCAAGCCTACGCGTTATAAAGAATACATACGAAAGCGGGCACCTCTGGTCCTCACCTCGACCGGGAGAAGGGACCACGCGGTCTGGAGGAGCACACCTATGCGCGGCATTCGACTTAGTCCAGGATCTCGACAAAGTCCGAGTCCGAGTCCTCCTCGTCCTCCACGACTCGGCGCTGCCGAGCAGTTGGCTGCTTCCCATCCATCTCGTCGTCCGAGTCCAGGAGCTCGATCATGCTGCTGCTCGAGTCGGCGGTCCGCACGTGGTCGCTGTCGTCGTGGCTGCGGTCCGTCGCGACCGACTCGCTCCCCGCAGGTGAACTCGTGGTGCGGTCCGGACTGCCAGCAGACCCGTTGCTGGCGGGCGCCGCCGGCTTCTGCTCCCCATCTTGCTGCTGTGTGGGTTGGCCCTGCGCCTTGGCGATCTCGTTCCGAAGCCACGCCGCGTCATGGAGGTCCACGTCTCTCGGCAGCTTGGTCAGCTTGAGCCACTTGAGCGTATCCTCCTTGCTCATCGCGCTGACAATGTCCGTCAGCTGCGAGTTCACCTCGATGGCGATCGTCGCGCCACACTCTTCGGCGCTCCGCTTCAGCTTCTGGCAGCCATCCATGCTCCGTCGAAGCACCAGTAGGTGCCGGTCCTTCAACTTCATCCTCTGGCGTTCTCGTCGTCTCTTCTCCTCGTTCTCCCGCATCCTGAGAAGCCGCTCCTGCTCGCGCTCCTGCGCCAGCCGCTGTGCTTCGGCGGCGATCTTTGCGCGCTCCTTCTCCTTCTCAATGGCAGCGGCTTGCTGCTGCTGCATGAACTTGGAGAAATGAGATGGAAGCTGACGTCCCAACTCCGGAGCGGGCTGACCGCTAGCTGCAGCGCGGCCGGTGTCGACAACGGTTGGAACGGGAGAAATACCAGCCTGGGCCGCCATTGCCGCCGCCGCCGCCGCTGTAGCTGCCGCGTACGATGACATGTTGTTGAGGAACGGATACTGCGAAGCGTAGGCAGCAGCGACGGCGGAAGGTGGGGGCGCTGGTCCCGCTCCCTCTGTCGAAGTAGGCTGCTTGCAGTAGGAGCACTCGATCTTGGTCGGAACGGGGACCTTCGTCGTCGACGACGGGTAGATCTCGTTCGTGATGCGGCACGACTGGCACTGCACCACGAGGAGGCCTTCGCGACTGAGTAGATGCTCGCCATGCTTGCGCAGGCGACGCAGCGCCTTGTGGTAGATGTAACTCTCCATGATCTCCTTCTGCTCGGCGGGAGAGCACTGCTGGTCCAGGTCCTCCTCGAACATGGTTTCTTGCTCGAACCAGTCGATGATGCAGCGCTCGTTCAGAGTGTCGGGGCCTTTTGTGTCGGAGTCCTTTGAGTCCGAGTCCTTTGCGCCTTCATTTTCCGTCCCGAAGTCCGATAGGATGCTCGTAAGCACCGCGTCTTCTTGCGGGGGCGGACGCGGGGGGTGAGACTCCTCCTGACCCTGGGAGTGCTTCAGCGACGCCTCGAACTCGTCCACGTTGAAGTAGTTTTGCAGTTCCGCGCTCTTAAACTTGCGTTCCGTGGTCTTCTCGTCAACGATACGCTTCGCGACCCCTTCCTTGCGGATCTGCAAGTCGTACACCTTCTTCTCCATCGTGCCCGCCGTCACGAATCGGTAGACAAACACGGGCTTCGTCTGTCCGAACCGGTAGGAGCGGCACATGGACTGCGAATCGTTGCACGGGTTCCAGCAGACGTCGAAGATGATGATGCGGTTACCCGCACAGAGGTTGATTCCTTCGCCGCCAGCCTTCGTGGAGATCATGATCATGTCGACGTCTTCGTCTGGGTCGTTGAAAACTCCGATCTGCCGGAAGCGCTCTTGCTGCGGAGTACTGCCGTCAATCCGCAAGTAGCTTAGCCGCTCCGAGTGCGACCGCTGGTTTCTGTTGTACTTGTTGATCAGTTCGCCGATGGTGTTGAGCGTTGGAATGCTTTGCGAGAAAATGATCACGCGGTCGTTGATCTTCTGGCACGCCGTCAGGATCTGCATCAGGATCATCATCTTGCCGCTCGCTTCCAGCCTCTTGGCTTCGTAGTTCTCCAGGAAACTCTTTGCGAAGCTCAGGCGGTGCATCGGAGCCTCCGGTGCTTTCTTCGGCGCGGGATTAGCGCCAGCGGATTCGTCAAACAACGCATCCAGGATCTCCAAGTCGCTTTCGTCTGTGCCGTCGCTCGCCTTGGGCCGACCTGCGGCCGGAGCTGCCGCAGGGAAAGCAACGGGTTGCTCGTTGAAGAACTCGAACTCGTCCTCGTCTTCGTCGTCAAGCAATGACCAGGCGAGGCGCTTCCGCTTCCGACCAGGGGTCTTCTTCAGCTTCCCGTTGCGGTACTCCTCTTCGAGGCGCTTGTACGTCTCCATCAGCACGTCGGGGTGGTTCGAAATCGAGAGCGCAACGTGGAAGCCACCAAGCACATCGACGACCTGTCTGATACCTTCTCCAGGGACCTCTGCGATGCGCTTCGGCACTCCTTGCTCGAGAAACTGGCGATACAGCTTCGCTTGCGCGTCCGTCAGCTTGCACAGCAAAACCCACTCTTTCTTCGGCGGCAACTGCTTGAACAGGTACTGTTGGTCGCGGCGCAGCACGAGCGGCTTGAGCTCGCGCGTGAGAACATATGCGCGCTGTCGAGCCAAGCGCAGGTCGGCCTCGCAGCTGTCAACGCACTGCGCGTTCTCGATCGGATCCACGAACCGGTTCTTGAATTCGTCGAGAGAGCCGAGGTAGTCCGGCCGCGCAAAGTTGACCATCGTCCAGTACTCCTCCAGATGATTCTGCAGCGGGTAGCCCGTCAAGATGATACGCCGCGCCGTCTTGACGTGCGACAGCGCCTTCACGAGCTTCGACTTGTGGTCGCGTACGCGGTGGCCTTCATCCAGCACGATCAGGTCTGGGCCGGGGTTGGCCAGGAGTGGATACACCTGCTTGATCAGGTGCGAGTGCTTGGCGTTGCCCGCCGCGATCTTCTCGTCGCCGCTCGACTGAAGGACCAGCAAGCGATAGAGCTCGTACCCCATGATAAGGATGCCGCCGCGGCGGTGCCACTGCTTGACGACATGCACGCGGTCCGTCATTTTCTTCTCTCGGCTCGACTCGAGCGTCTGCAGTCCGATCTTGCGCGCGTCCTTCTTGCCGATCCACTTGACCACCTCGGCCTCCCAGTTGCGCACGCAGATGGTCGGCGCCAGGATCAGCACGTGCTTGTGTCGCGGGACGAGGTACCCGTCCTCGTCCAGCTTCCTGGCGGTCAAGAAGGCCTGCACGACCGTAATCACCTGGAGCGTCTTGCCGAGGCCCATGAAGTCGGCCAGCACGCAGCCGAACCCGTCCGGCTCGGCCGCGATGTGGCTCCACATGAACCTGGCGCCGATGATCTGGTGCTTCTTGAGGCGCCCGGCGATCTCGTGGTGCGCGAACACCGGCGCCTCGGCCGTCCCCTCTTCTCCCGCGGGGATGCTGCCGTCCGTGTCGATGTTGAGGCAGATGCGCACGGCCTCCCCCTCGTCCGCGAGCTGGTCCTCGCTCAGGCTCAGGTTCAGGCGGCTGGCGCGCGCGCGTTCGGCGTCCCGTGCGCGCTTGGTGGCCTCGTCCAGCTCGTCGTCGCCGATGAGCTCGGCCAGCTTCTTCTTGCGGCGCCGGTCGCGCGCGCGCTTGGAGCGCGACGAGGCGTCCCGCGGCCCGCGGCGCGCGCGCTTCTTGGGCCGCGCGGCCGCCTCGCCGTCGCCGTCGCCGTCAACCACCACAAAGTCGTCCGAGTCGTCTCCGGCGTCACTGCCGCCCGTCTCGTCCTCCTCCTCGCCGCTCGACCGGTCCTCCTCGCCAGAGTCCTCTCCAGAGTCCTCGCCAGAGCCCCCGTCCTCGTCCTCCTCGTCCGCGTTCGGTGTCCACTCGGCCTCGCCCTCCACGTCGCTCTCGCCCTCCCGCCGGCGTAGCGGACCGCGTGGAGGGCTGTCCAGCGCCACGACCTCCGGCGACGAGTCCCCCATACTCCGCCTAGCGCTTGCTGCCCTGCCTTGCCCTGCCCTGCCCTGCCTTGCCCTGCCTTGCCCTGCCCTGCCTTGCCTTGCCTCTTCCTTCTTGGAGACCGCCCACCGGCGTTGTTACGTTGGGTTTCGCGCACTTTCTCGTTCAGGGATGGACCACCACTCTACTGAAAGCATACAAAGAGCAAGTGAGTCAGTGGATAGAGACGGCACTGTGTTGCACTTGAATAGAGAACCGTGTGTGGTTCCCGCGTTTTTTTTCTTGGCGGACCAAAAAGGTCCCGGTCCAAGATGGCGCGCATCTGACCCGAGCCAAAGTGGTCTCATCACATCTGATTATGGTCCTGGTCATTGGAACAGGCTCACCACCATCAGGCACACTTCAACCTGACCACAACGGAGGCACATACCAAAGCCATTCGTCACCCATGTTCTCTGTTGATATGCACACACCGCAACAGCGAAGAGAAGAGATGCGGCCCTGTCGGCGCCACGGGAGTGGAGCGGCCTTCCTCACAGCACAAACTCGTACAAAATGTCACCACGAGGGGCGTCCGGCTCGCCCTTCAGCTCCACATCCGCCTGGCAGGTGCCTGCGCCTTCCTTCGTGCAGGTCTTGACGGTTCCGCTCGCGTCGACCAACCCCTGCACGGAGGCATCGCGAGGGCTGTCGCTCCCAGTCGCTGCAGTCTTCTCGTTCTCCAGCGATTCGGACGTGCTGTTCCCGTCCTCCAAACCGGTCGAGCCTTCGCTTGCGGGCTTCTCGTCCTCCGACTTGGCGGCTTGCGACTGCTGCTGCTGCCACACGCTAGCGCTCTTGGACATGAACTCCTGCGTGTCCTCGACTGACTTCACGTTCTGCGCGCGAGCCGCCTCCAGATGCCGGTAGTACGCCTGCAGCTGGAGCACCCGCTGCTGCTCGATTGCACGCATCCGCTCCTGGATCTCCTTCGGGTCTGCCGACATGTACGCCTGCGCCACCATCATGTTGTGGTAGTGGTAGTATGCTGCCAGTTGCGGGTCCGGTACCGCTGTCGGAGCCGCGACTGTCGCTGCTGCTTTCGCTTTGCCGCCGCTCTGGCTGCCGCCTCGCCGAGAACGAGTACGCGCGGCCGAAGGAGCAGCAGCAGGTGCTGGTGCTGGCGCTACTGGCGCCGTAGCAGCGCTGGAAGGCGGCTGCTGAAGCTGCATCTCGGCTCGCGTCACCTGCATCAACTGCTGCTGAAACACTCGCTGCCGAAAAATCGCAGCGAGATGTTCCCGCGTTGCGCCGCCATCCCCGAGTGACGAGACCGATACTCGAGGCGCAGAACGCGGCAGCGGGTGGGTCTTCGTGCTTCCCGCTCGGCGCTCCGACCGCCGAGCCGTCGGTCGTTTACGCGTCGCTGGGCCATCACTGGCTTCTTCGTCTTCGTCCTCGTCCTCGTCGTCGTCGTCGACAGGGAGCCCGAGCTCCATTTGCTTCCGGCGCTTCCGAAGCCGCCGCACTTCTTCTTCGTCACTAGCGTCGTCTTCCTCCTCTGCATCGCTGTCTTCGTGGTTCGAGTACTCGGACTCGGACGACTCGTCCTCTTGCCCCTTGCGGCCGCGTCCTCGGCGCTTCCCAGCCGCTTGGCGTCGTAGCACGCGGCCAGCTCCTCCGTTCGTCGTCGACACGGCATTCCCGATCGGTATCTCTTCGATGTTGCAGACAGAGTCACCGTCGGCCTCCTCTTCGGGCGTGGCAACGCGCTTGCTCGAGGGAGAAGCCCGAGATTGCGCATTAGCCTCTTCGACGCCTTGGTCGCTGGAGCTCGTGCTGGCTTTGCTCGCTCGAGCCCGGGTCACCCTCGGCGCCAAGTCTGCGCCTTCTTCTTTCTCCGTGGCGTCCTCATTCTCACGCGTGCAGGTGGGCGACGCTGGCGTCAATCCGTCTCTCTTGCCGTCACTGGTCGCGCTCCCGGCGCTGCCCCTCCGCTTGCGCTTGTCGGTCTTGGCCCTGGGTGTCGTGCTACGCCGATGCGACCTGTGCTTGCTCGATCCCTCCGCCTTCTTGGGCGTCGACCCCCCGACCGGCGCGAACAGCGATCGCTTCCCGTCCCAACTCGTCTTCTTCTTGGTCGCGCACTCTGTTGAACAGCCAGGACATCGTGTCAGTCAACTGCAGATGCCCACACCGCCACGCGACGTCGAACGTACTCGTGCGGCTGCCGTGCGGGGCGACCAGCTTGGGTCCGACCCACGCGTCGTAGCGCGCGTTCCAGCCCATATAGTGCACGAACACCTCCTGCTTGTCCGCGTCCAGGTCCAGCACGCGCGCCTGGGCCCACAGCTCCTTGGCGTAGTTGACGTCGACCATCAGCTCGAACCCGTGCAGCGCGCTCGCGCCGCCATCCGCGCGCTCTTCGCCCACCGGCGGCGCCTCCGGCTCGCTCCCGGCTTCTCTGGCCTTGGCAGCGTCCCGGCGCGCCTTCTTCCGCCTGTCGTCTCGTGTCCTGGATCCGCAGCTCGCGGTCGGCTTGCGCTCGGCGTCCTGCGGCTTCTCCTCGGCGTCCTTGGACCCCGGCAGCGTCGAGCGCAGCAGCCGCCGCGTCACGTACGAGCTCATGGGCGGGACACCAGCGCGGGACACCAGTTCGGGGTCGCTCGAGAGGGCGGAAAGCGCGAATGGTTGCCGTCCCGGCGCCGCTTGCTTCTTCTCGTCCCGAGGTGTTCCCCCTTTCCGGCAGGAGAAACCACTTGGACAATGTATGCCGCCGAAAGGTCGCGCAAGATCTTGTTTCCATTTTCTGGTCGGGTGGGGTGAGTGAAAATGCGGATTTTAGAAGAAAACGACATTTTTGCAAGTACCGCAACCCCCACAAACAATCGAATACTTATGCAGCTCATCGTGCCCGTCCAACGCTGCGACCCGTCGACCTGATGAGATGCGGCACCAGTCATCATGCCGCGCGTCTCTCGCCTCTCCACTGCGAGTCCCTCGCCCGCGGTCCGCCCGCCCACTCGTCCACAGCGCCCGCACCTCTCGCCCGCTGCCCGTGCCCTCCGCCCGGCATGACGGAGACGCGCGACGCCGAGGCGGCCGCGCTGCTGGCGCCGGCGGCCGAGCCCCGTGGCAAGAGCAGCAGCAACAACAAGAGCGGCGGCGGCGGGGACGGCGGCCTCCAGGCGCCGACGTACGCGGAGGAGGCGTGCGCGATCTGGTCCATGGGGTGGCAAGTGAGCGTGGCGACGTTCTGCCGCATCTCGCTGTCCACCATCAGCACGGCGTTCCTCGGGCACCTGGGCTCGGACGAGCTCGCGGCCGGCGCGCTCGCGGGCATCTGGACCAACGGCGTGCAGATGCTCATCCTCGGGTCCGCCACGTCCATCTGCACGCTGTGCGGCCAGGCCTACGGCGCGCGCAACCTACCGCTCGTGGGCGTCTGGCTGCAGCTCGCGCTGCTCTTCCTCACGGCGCTCTCGGTGCCCGTGGTCGTCTCCTTCTTCTACGTCGACCGCATCCTCGGAGCCGTCACGGACGACGCGCGCGTGCTCTCGCTCGCCGCCACGTTCGCCAAGCTCGTGGCGCCCAGCGTGCTGCCGCAGGGCGTCTACTGCGCGCTGCGCCAGTACCTGCAGGCGCAGGAGATCGTGGCGCCCGCCACGGTCATCAGCATCGCCACGGTCGGCGTCTGCCTGCTGGCCAACTGGCTCTGCATCTACGGCTGTGCGCCGCTCGGGCTGCCCGCGCTCGGCTTCATCGGCTCGCCCATCGCGCAGTCCATCTCGAGCACCTTCCAGCCCGTGGCGCTCGTCGCCTACGCCTTCTGGTACAAGCAGCACCACGTGAGCACGTGGCCCGACGCGCCGCGCATCGACCTGCGCGCCTGCCTGCAGCCCGACCGCGTGCGCGCCTTCGCGTCGCTGGCCGCCGGCATGACGCTCAACTTCGCGCTCGACGAGTGGGTCTACAACGTGCTGGCGGCCATCGCGGCCTCGCTCGGCTCGGCGCGGCTCGCGGCCAACAGCGTGCTCTTCAACCTCTGGGGACTCATCTTCGGCGTCTACTGGGGCTTCGGACTCCCCACGCAGGTGCGCGTGGCCAACTTCCTCGGCGCCGACGCCCCCAAGCTCGCGCAGCGCACGCTCGTCGTCGGCTTCGTGCTCGGTGGCGTTGCCGCGGCCGCCGCCGCCGTCGCCGTGTTCGTCTTCCGCGCGCCGCTCATCGCGCTCTTCACGCCCGACCCGGTCGTGGGCAGTCTGATCGAGGGCGTGCTGCCGATCTTCTGCTCGGCCGTCTTCGTCTCGGGGCTCCACATCATCCTGGCCGCCGTTGTCGAGGCCATGGCGCTCGCGTCCACGCTCGTGGCCATCACGCTCACGGGCTCCTGGCTGCTCATGCTGCCGCTCTCGTACGCCTTCGGCATCGCGCTGCGCGGCGGCTTGGACGGCCTCTGGTGGGGCAGCGTCTGCGGCGAGACGGCCAAATTCCTGCTCATGGCCGGCGCGCTCGCGCGGCTCGACTGGCGCGAGATGGCGCGCCGCGCCGTGCAGCAGGCCGAGGCAGACGCCGTCGCGGACGCCGTGGCCGGTGACGAGGCCGCGCGCCTGCTGCTGGACCGCAAGGAGATGCAGCAGGACGTGGTGCTGCGCTCGGCCATGGCCACGGCGCCCGTGACGCCCACCGTGGCCGCCATGCTGTCCACGCCGCGGCGCGTGGTGCACCACCACGCGGACAAGGCCGCGGGCATGGAGGAGGGTGCCTCTCCGCGGTTGCGCTCGCTCTCCTACGGCTCCACCAGCTGAGCAGCAGGCAGGCAGAGCGTGGTCGCTAGCAGCAGCAAGTTTATCAATGCATGCAAGTTCTTCCCCATTGTGTTGTCCATGACGAGGACATAGCACCAAAATGACGCGTGGGGCTTGACCGCGTTGACGTTGAAGCCACCAGCGACCCTGTGGCTGTTGAAATATTACCTGGTGGGCCACACGTGGAGACCGATGGATGGTGTTGTTGTTGTTGTTGTTGCTCTGTACCCATTATACTTATGTTGTAATTCACACCACACGCCCCAAAAAGAAATAAACTACGGCCCGGCATGGGCGTTGCGTCCGCACTCGCCGCCGCGGCCACCACAAGGGCGGCGTCTTCCGGACGGACGCCACACTCAGCGGACGGGGGCGTCATAAATCCTCCCGCCCCAAGTAGAATACAGCTCGTCCCGCGTGCGTCACGGCGCCGAGCCAATGTGCTGCTTGCAGAAGTAGTTGTGCTTCTGGTAGGACCGGCGGTTGCAGCCTTCGACCTTGCAGCGGTTGCCGCCGCCGTGAGCCCAGCAGAAGCCGCCAGGCGCCGCCACCTTGGAGCACCCGGGTGCGTCGCAGATGTGTCCGCCGCCGTGCGACCAGCAGTAGCCGTAGCGCTTGGCCTTGCTCGTGCAGCCCGCCACCTTGCAGAGCTTGCAGCCGCCGTGGTGGAAGCACCGGTTGTACAGCCGCGCGCCGTGCGTGCAGTTGGGGTACGTGCAGCGCGAGCCGCCGCCGTGGCGCACGCAGCGGCCGCGGGACACGGCCGCGCGGCCGCAGTCGGCTTGCGCGCAGATGGACGACTTGCGCACGCGCATCTTGCCGTGGTGATTGCCCGCCGACAGCAGCTGCGTCACGCGCATCTCCATGATGTCGCCGCCCGAGAGCAGGCTGCGGCCGCCCAGGTGCAGGTCCGACAGCCGCGCTCCCTCCTCGGCGATGTCGGCGTCCTCGTCCTCGTCCACGTCCGCGTCCGGGCTCGAGCCGCCCTTGCTGCGCGGCGACAGCGTCGGCGAGTCGCTGTCCGCCGACTCGTACGGCGACTGCGGCGGGCCCTCGGACGGGTTCAGGATGAACGACAGCGCCGACTTGAGCCCCGCGTCCTCTTGGAACATGATGCTGGCGGCCGGTTGACTGGCTGGCTGGCTGGTTGGCTGGCTGGCTGGAGATAGATGGATGGATGGCGCGGTGGATCGCGGCCGTCCTCACGTCCGTCCTCACTTCACGCGCGCACGTCCACGCTAGCGGCGAAAACGGGGAATGATGGAGCCACTGCGGCCTGTGGACCGCAGGACCGCAGGACCCCCCGCCGGCGGCCCGATCCGAGAACGGCCGGCGTTTTTGCATTTTTGCATCAGCCCGCGCGGAGGAAGATGGGAGCGTGAGAGACCGACCGGCATCCTGAAGAGAAGCCGCGGGCTCTGCGCTCCCATTGGTCCGCGCATTCGTGACGCCGTGCGGATCACCGGGCCGGGGATGATGGGGTCGGTCCCCAGCCGCTTGATGCGGTTCCGGCTGAGGCCCACAGTCTGGCGGGGACGACTTGGCCACGTCGTTGGCCCGGCGTCGAGCGCGGAACAGCAGGCGAGTCCGGCGCTTGAGGGATGCCATTTCTGGTACGTTCGGACGGGTTTGACACATTGGCCAGCATGGTGAGCAGCGTAATTTACGCGGCCGGGAACAGTATACTTCGTACTTGTGGACGCTTCCTGCAACGCGGACGAGCACCGGAGACCGACCGACGCGTTCCGCTGATGAGCTCGGCCGCCGCGGCGGAAGCGATGCGCGTGAGGATGGATGGATCCGAGACCGCAGGGCAAGCACGGCCGAACCTCGACGACGCGGAGCAAGCTTTGCCGAGCGCTCCGTCCGTTTCCCGTAAGCTACCCCGGCGCGAGTTGCTCGCTTCTTCAGCCGCGCATCGCATCGACTCGGTGTGGCCAATCACGTACCGTACGCCATCGTACACGCACACGCACACGTCCAGGGCGATCCTTTCCTTCGTGGCCCACGGCATGACTTGGACTCGGCAGTGAATCGATCACGGGCCGACGGAGGAGCGGATCGGATGGACGGATGGACATCCTCACGGCTCGTTCCGCGACTGGTGCGTTGACGTCGTGGCTGGCCGACCCCTTTTCTGGTGCACTTGCGGTTTGTATCGGCTGGGTGCGGGGCCACCACTCGCTCGATTCCAGACACTTCCAAAACACAATATGTAGGTAATATAGTAGTGTCGTATCATTTTACACCTGCTTCAAATCCTCATTCAGGACCTGCAATCAATCATCTCATGAATCAAAATGGTCGAGTTCATTGCCCGCAAATCGCGCGAGGAGAACGGGCTGCAGAACCGGTAAATGGGGAACGGCCCGCGTGACGCGCGGCGACGCGGCGACTTGAGGGCCACCGGAGCGCGTCGCGTCGCCGTTTGCGCCTCGCAATTGCGCTTCGCCTCGGCCGAAGAAGCTCTCGCGTCGAACGCGACGTCGAGGACGCGAGGCAGATGTGTCATCGAGGTGCCACGCCAATGTGCCGGTCGCCGAGCGGTTCCTGCGCAACTGCGAGCAACGCCGAGTGCAGCTTGGCGAGAACTCCAATCTCGCACCTGAGTCGTGGCAGGGCTCGAGCACATACTGTCGTGGGACAGGTGTGAACCGAGCGCCAGCAATGCAAGACAGACGACGTCGTCGTCCTCGTCGCTAGGAGTCGCAGCTCCACTTGCCCCCGAAGAAGTAGTCCCATCGTGCTCAGCGACTGACCCCGCGCACACTTCCAGCTTCACAGCAAAGTCTTTGGCGTTGAAGTTTCCTCCATTTTTACTGTGGTGCCGATTTTCAGCCACTCGCAGGATGGTATGAAATAGGGAAACAAGTATGATAAAAAAACATACTTTCTTCCCTATTTCATTCGAGCGCGGTGATTGGCCAAACGCCACATACAAACCTCCGTCAAAAAGTATTATCAGCCAATCCTACGCCCGGAAAAAAATAGGGAAAAACGTATGATTTTTTGTCATACTTTTTCCCTATTTTTTTCAAGAGATATGATTGGCTACTAAATGGTCCGTAAATATTCATTGGCTAATAATGCCATCCAGTTTCCACCAATCACTTGCACAGCAGATGCTGCGCAATGTGGTCCACAGTGTCAAGAGGTTACCCAGCGTAACCGCAGAGTACATAGTGTGGTCACACCACCGATTCCATTTGCAGCATTTCGGCATGCACGGTACGACTCCCGCCTCCAGTTGCACCACGCCACCACGGTCTCCAGCGGAGTCCGTCCCAATGGCGATCTCCACGCTCAGAGTCGGTCCCCGACGGCCTCCGATGGCGCCGGCGGCCGCCAATTGGCTCCGTTAAACAGCGTCGACCTGTGGTCACCACGCTGGTGACGCCCGGGCCGTCGACGCGGCCGCCTCCGCGGTCTCCGCCTCGCCGAACGGACCAGAATCGACGCTCCTGGCGCGCCACCCGCGGATTCGCCGGGCTCGCGGCTCTCGTGGCGCCGCGGACTCGTCGACGCCGGCCGACGTCACCGCCCGCTGTACACCTATCCAGACGCGAACAGATCTCTCTCTCTCTCTCCTCGCACCAGCAGCGCTCTCGACGCGCATGCAGCACGCCGCGGTGGGTCCATGAAATGGAACCCGGCCGCTCCTCCCCGGCGTCCGCGATCCTTCTCGTTCCGCCGCCGCGTCCACGAGTCGCCTGTCACCGGCGCCGCCGTCCACTCAGCGGCCGCCGTCCCGGTGACACACTCGCCGAGCGAGGGGAGATGCGCGCGCCGTCCTCACCCCATCTCGCACCGCTTCGCCTGCTGGGTTGACGCTCCATTCGCTCCGTCCGCGGCGTGGCTCGGCCCCTGGGCTCGGCCCCTGGGCCTTCAACCCGAGCCGAGCGCCATCCTGATCGGCGGCGCGCGCTGCTGTCGCCCTCCGCGCTCCCATTGGTGCGGAGCTCCCCTCCTGTCCGTCGCCAGTCACTCCAGTCGGTTGATGTGCAATCCGTGCGCCTCGGCCCGTTGCTGCGCCGGAAGCGCCAAGCCCCGGGAAGGGATTCGACGCTGCTGCTGCCATGCGGGCGGTGATCTCCACCGAGCGCGGAGCTCCGAGCTCCGAGCTCCAAGCTCCGAGCTCGAAGCAGCGACTTCAGGACGGCAAGCGCGAGGGGATTGGAGGAGAAGGACGAGGAGGAGGAAGGGGTTGAATGAACACACTCGGGTTCGTGTTGATACTTTTGCAGCCACTACCGCTGGTCGCGCAATAAATAGGAGACGCTGGGGGAGGAGTCTACTGCTCAGCCGCCGGCGCGTTGTACGCGGCGTGGGCCTTGCAGTAGTAGCCGTGCTTCTGGTACGAGCGCTTGCTGCAGCCGTCGAGCTTGCAGCGGTTGCCGCCGCCGTGGGCCCAGCAGAGACCGCCCTGGGCCGCGACCTTGGCGCAGCCGTCGGCGCTGCAGATGCGGCCGCCGCCGTGCGACCAGCAGTAGCCGTAGCGCTTGGCCTTGCTGCTGCAGCCGGCGGCCAGGCACACCGTGGACCCGCCGTGCTGGAAGCATCGGTTGCGCAGCTTGGCGCCGTTGGTGCAGCCCTCGACGACGCAGCGCGAGCCGCCGCCGTGGCGCACGCAGCTGCGGCGAGACACGGCCAGGCTCGTGCAGCCCTTGACCTTGCACAGCCGCGTCTTCTTCTTGCCGCCCGCGGCCGCCGCCGCGCACTCGTCGTGCTCGTGATCGTGCTCCTCGTCGTCCGCGGACGCCTCGCCCTCGGAGCTCGTGCCCATGTCGGCGGACGGCGTCGGCGACAGCGCCAGCTGGTGCGGCGCGGCGAACTGGAAGGCCGGGAGCGCGCCGGGAGACCCGAAGCCGCGCGCGAACAGCGACGGCAGCGCCGGCGGGCCCGCGCGCAGGCGCTTGGCGGCGCTGGCGGATCCGCAGAAGGCGGCGGCGTGCGGCGCCAGGAAGCCGCCGGCCGGCAGCTCGCGCTTGCGGCGCAGCGCCGACGGCACCACGTCGATCGTGGGCGGCGCCGCGTAGCGCGCGGACGGCAGCGACGGGAAGAGCGCGGCCGCGGGCGGCAGCGGCGCCGCCTCGGACGCCGGGGCCGGCGCCGGGTTGAGGATGAAGTCGAGGTGGTGGTGCGGGGCCATGTCGGGCATGTCGAGCAGATTGGGGAATGGCCAGCGGCTGCGGACGGGGGACCGGGGACGCAACGCTCGCGGTAAACTACCGACCGACGGACGGGCTGCGGACGAAGGAAGGCGAAAGCAGATTTGGGGCCAGCCAGTCGCGCGGCCGGCGGCGGCGCCCGGGCCCAATGAGATTCGCCGCGCGCGGCCACTCGGCGTTTCCAGCCGGCCGCCGCGGTGACGTGTGGGCGAGCGGCGCGTGGATGGGGCGCGCCGGACAGAGAGGGGCGGCCGCCGCCGGCCCGCCGGAGAACAGGGGACGGGCCCGCGCTGTGCTGGTGGTGGACGCATGGACGCCGCCGCTTGGCTCACCGACATACTGGGGCCAAGTGACTCCGGCGGCACGGACTGGCACCGGACGCGCGCGCTGACTGGGCCGCCGCGGACCCAATCAAGGCACCGGACTGGGCCGCGCTGGCACGTGCGGACGGACCGCGGGCCAATCAGCGCGCGGCGTCAACCTTTCTTTGCTGGGTTCAACCCTGAGAGGGTATGAGTGAATGAATGAGCAAGCGCGGGAGTTCCAGTTCGGGGCTCTCTGCCCGGTCGATCACAAATGCGCAAATGTGCGGACTCACTCGGGGTTTGTATGCGGCCGCCACAACACCAGAATAGTTTGCCCTTCGCCACTGCGCGGTGTCAAGCGAATCTTCCTGGTGAGAGCCGCACCGGCACTGGCTGATTTCCGCACCGAACGAGCCGACGGTTGCGGACGCCGGATTCGGCCGCACCTTCGCCGGCGGACGCGTCGGTCCGCAAGGGAGACCATGGAGGTCTCGACAGTGTTTCGACGCAAGGCGGGCGGCTCGACGCGACGTCGAATCAATTTGCGCGCGGGTTTGGCCAATATGCGCAACTGTATGCTAGATTCAAGGAGGTCAAGAGAAGATTCGCCGCTGAACCCGCTCTTGGGCCCGCTATGCGGCCATACAAAACGCCATAATGGATGATATGCGACGCGGCAAACGCGGCCGCCGGCTGGCCGCGCTCTCCGTCTACGGCCGGCCAGAGACGCCGCGCGATCGCGAATCACTGGATGGGGCGGCCCCCGGGCACGCTCGTCCGCGGTTCTGGTGCTGCCCCCGCCGCCTTCAGGCCGTCTTTTGGTTGTTGGTTGTTGTTGGTCGTCGAGATTCAGTTTCGCGCGACCTGCGTCTAATCTAAACGCGTGATGAGCCGTGTTTGGACGGCTGGCTGAAGCAAAACACCCGGTTATTACTGCCGCGTCTCTTTGCCAACTGCCGCCCGCGTCTCTTTTTGCGGCTTTTGTATGCGTTTCAGTATCGGAGACCCCGGTCTTCTTCTCCGGCTCTGTGTCGTCAACCCCGAAAAGGATGCACGGGCAAATGCCAGTCGCCCCGGGGATTGATTCGCATGGGACAGACCCAGTTGCCGACGGCGGGTTCTTTACGGCAGCCGATCGCATTCACGTGGGACAGACCACGCAGTGGCATCTGTCGAGACCATGCCGGTGCAATGGCGCACCTGCTGCCTGTATGGGCTCCATAGAGCCCGCAAGTGCACGCGCCGCGCGCCAGTCATCGCGCGCATTCCACCAGCGGCAAGACGCGAGCAGTCACCCGCGATCGACTCGTCTACGGAGCCCGCTCCCTCGCGGCTGGCTGGGTGGCGGACGATGGCCGCCGCGCGGCATATAAACGCGCCGGACGAACTGCAACGCGAGCCAACCACGCGACTGCTGATCGATCGGCCGGTCGGTTGATCGCGTCAGAGCGCCAACCAGGAGACCTTATCCTGAAGCCTGACGGCCGGACGGCCGGACGGCCGGACGGCGTGACGCCCTGCATGCGAGTCGAGGAGCGACATGAGGCAACAGACAGACGCCACGGCCGAGCGGCGGTGGCGACAGAAGCCTGCAGCCAGCCAGTCAATGCCGCTGCGGTCCGCTTTGAGCCCCGCGGGTTTGACTGGCCGGCAGTCGACGGACGACCCACAGCGGGCTGTAAGACTCACTGGGAGGAGCGAGGGATCAGCCACCGGCAGTGCTGAGCTGACCGACAGCACGTGTCCGCGGCGCTCCGTCTATTATTTGGCGCGTGCAGAGTCGGTCGGTGCCAGAGGGATCCGCTCTGGACGAACGAACTCTGAACCCGGCGTAACCTGCCAAGGGTACCCTCGACGCCACGCGGTTACAATTGTGGACCCGCAGCGCTGTGGACCAAGGGATTGCACGGAGGCATTGCACCAATGCTCCCGCGAATGCGCATGCTGTTTGCACGCCTCTGGGAGACGATTGCTGTGCTGGCACCAGCTTTTGCGTGCGAACCCTGTCGGTAGACAGAAAGGCAAGGCACCGGCACGCGGCACGCACTATGAATGCGCATTGCTGGTGGGTGGGACGGAACGGAACACGCGCTTGAAGTCTTTGCACCGAATTGCGCAATTTGCGGAGGATGGGAAGCCCTTCTCGACTGTCACATTGGCGTATCGGACTTAGCAAGCTAGACACTGTGCGTTTTGCGGACCTGCTCTGCGGCTGACTGCACCGCCGTGAAGCAGGCAACGGAGGTCGCACACAAGCACGAGCTGCTGTTATACCGTGTGCACATGCGCGTGTTGGCACTCCAATACACTGCGGTGTGTACGACTAGAGTCTAATCAGATAAGTACAACGACTTCCTGGCCTTTGCCAGCAAGGTGAGTGGCGGGTGTGGACATCCTTGGGATGCTCGCTTGCTGCTCACGATTCCTTCGAGCCACCACGCAGGCCAAGGTGGTGGAAGGGGCCGACCGTCTCTAGGCACTCACTCGGCCGCCCCTTGGAGCTGACGCTATTCGCCGCTCGGCACTCAGCGGACGCCTCTGTGCCCAGCTCTTCGCTGCCGCTTGGAGTGCGTGCAGAGACGTCCGCTGGTCACCATCGTCGTGGTGGCGCCGTTGTCCAAGCTCGCGGGTGGCCTGCCAGTGACGCATATCCTCACCACCGTTTTGGGCCCAACACCTCCAAGATGAGCGAGTAGCCTCGTCGCCATGGAGGCAAGTCTGCTGGCGAACACGCAGACAACCGTGACGGCGACTTGGTGGCGAGCAGCAACCCGGCGCTATTGCTGATCAGGAGCTGCTGCTGTACGTCATGTGCGTCAGGACTCATTGCAGACTCGCAGTCGTCCTCTAACGTCTCCTAGATGCTACAGTGGCAGTGGAGGACCGAGTCGGTTCAACCGACCTCGTGGGCCGCCGGAGCCGTCGTCGCAGTCTGCAGCCTCCTCGCTATCGCGAGTACCAGCCTCGCACTGGGGGCAGGTGACGCCTCTGGGGGGAAACTGCGGTCGGAAGCGCGCTGATGGAACTCGGCATTCTCATCCGCTCCGTGGAGCTGCCGCAGCATGGTTCTCTGCGTCGACGCAGCTCCGTCCTCGGTGGGTGTATTGCCAGGCAGTGCGTCAGCGCAGTGGTGGTAGCCCTTCTTCGTTGCCGATTTGACGGTGCTCTGGACGAAACGGCCAAGCCAAAGCGCCGTCTTCGCCGCCTCGTTCGTGCCTGGGAGCGCATCGACCACGATCGTGCTCCGATACTAACGCAAGCTGACCAGCGGACAGGTCCATAATCTTCATGTGCTCGTGCTGCTCCGCATCCGGCTCCTGTGGGAGGTTATCAACGAGCGCGCAGCCTTGTGCCTCACGGCCTGCCACTCGTCTTCGCGCTGACCGTGGGCTTTCCGTTTCACGACTTTCACGACTCGGCCGTCATCGTGCGTGTCATCGTGCGTTCCTGGGCCACACATTGAGCGGCAGCGAGTTCCTGGTCGCGGGGCTGCAGGTGGCATCGCTGGGATCGCCCTGGTGATCTGGAAGTCCACGTGGTTTGTCCCGGAACTGGCGCCTCCCTTCCCTTCTAGACGTCTCAACGCACTTGATTGACTCGCTCTTTGTCGCTGGAGTAGTCGGAGCTCGCGCCATTCTGTATTGCTTGTTGAGTCGGGATGGGATGCCCGTCACACCCGCCCGCCAAGGACAAACAACTTTCGATTGCACTGACAAACATAGTGCAGCAGGTCATGCAGGGCTCGATAGTTCACGAGCCCGCGGCGGTCCACCTCCTCGTCGAGGGATCCCAAGCAAACGCTGTCTTCCGCGGCTATAGTAAGCGGAATCTCGGTTTTCGCTGATTACCTCTTTATCGTTCGAGACACGGTCTATTTTCTCCAGCACACATGCACTGCACTCGCTGGTTCATTCACTGCTCTTTGACATCTAACGCCGAACTCAGCCCAGTCCCACACCAACAGATTACTGACGCGTTCTCTTCGCGCGGCACCCGCCGCTCGTCCCCGCTGGCGAAGTCGGAGCAGGCGAGCTCCCCGCACCTTCCGCGGCCGACCCAGCACTGGTCGCAGCGTCGCCACTGCCGTTTACATCGTCGTCGCCTTCGTTGCCGATCTCCTCGCTACCGCCCCAGCCGTTCGTGCTGTCGGCACCGTTCTCCTCGGACCAGCCGCTGGAGCTCTCAGCCGCATCCTCCCCGCCCTCGGACCAGTCGCCACCGTTGGACCAGTCGCCACCGTTGGACCAGTCGCCACCGTTGGACCAGGAGCCGGACACCGAGGTCTCGTCCCCGTTGCCGCTGCTCTCGGAGTCCCAATCCGCCCCTGCACTCGAGCTGGGCGTCTCACCACTGCTGGGTGTCTCGCCACTGTTGGACGCGACAGAACTCGAACTCGAGTCGCTCGACGGGATCGCGACACTCCCGTTCGACGCCGATCCACCACAGCGCTCGACTTCGGCCGGGATGCCGTACATGTACCGCGTGTACCCAGTGTCGTCGTCGTACTTGACCTCCTCGGTCACCAGGTCGTTCGTGTCGAAGTAGAAGCACTGGTCGCTCGACTTGCCCTCGATTGCGGTCACACGGTCGCCGCCCACGAAGGTCGGGCACGACGGCTTGGACGACCCCGAGCCGGAGGTTGTCAGCTTGATGTCCGCACAGGTGCGGTAGTTGCCCGTGGTCCAGCCGATGTTTCCGTAACTCGAGCCAGCGGCGAACCACGTCCACTGCAGCACGTAGTCGCCCGCGTCGAGGTAGTCGGGCAGCGTAATGTTGGTGCCACACTTGATCTCATTGTCCACGGTGCCCGAATCGTCTCCACAGTACTTGTTGTCGCCGCACTCCTTGAGGTCGCAGTTGACCTCGCGACACACGTAGTAGAAGGCGCTGGCGTCGAACGTCTCCTTGGTCGCGTCGTCCTTGGGGGCGAGCGAGAAGCGGATGAAGCCGCCGATGTGGTTGTTGCGCGACCACTGCACCTGGATGCTTTCGCCGGCCTCGAACTCCGTCACGGTGCCCGGCTCGCTGCTGTCGCACACGCCCGTGTTGTCCATGTCGTTGATCGTGTCGGTCGTGCGACCCGTCGGGATCGTCATGTAGCCGTGGCCAAGGACCGTGGCGGGCAGCAAGCACGCGACGATCGTGGAAAGCGACTTCATTGCTCAGTTCTGGATGGCGGTGTTGACGCTTGGAGGCGAATTGGAGAATGAGTGAGTTGGAAACGGAGCACTCGGACGGACGTCTGATCATCATTTCCTGGGAGTGCCGCTGGGTAACGACGAAGAGACCCACCATGTGCTCCGTGAAGTGACTAACAGCAGCGTTAGCAGTAAGCAGATGCTTGTCGTCTTCACCGCACGTCCGACTCGATCCGGAGTCGCTTACGGAGACTGTTTCGACTCGCCTCCCACACCTCACCGAGTCGGACCACATGGATACTCGAGCGAAGATGAGCGCACACTCGTCACGAACGGAAAATGCGCCTGCTGTTCCATACGTTTCTGGGATCGCAGCCGTGCGGTCGGGCGTGTGGCGCGCCGGCCACCTGGCCGCGGCCGCGGGCTGTTCGTCCACACACGAGCATCTGAGCCGCACTGGGTGCACTGCCGGAACCTTGAGCAAATCAGGCCCAAGAGTGCGACTGCTGGACAGCCTCGCCAGGAACCTGCATTACCAAACGGTTGCGGCGACACCGGACGGCCGCCTTTACCCTCCACCGGTTCTCGAGGCAAGCAAGCCATCATCATTTCACGACAGTTTCTGGCGAAAACGACCCAAATGGCCACCGAGGACCGATCCGTGCATTCAAGGCTCACCCCATTGCCGCGGCTCGTGGTTCCGCCGATCCTAGCGACCGTCATCTCCGTGGAAGCGTCAGAACCATCGTTGCAGAGTGATGACGCCCGCTCGCATCGCTGGTATCCGGATAGAAGGCGGGAAGCAAGTGCTGGCGGGTGAGCCACGTGCACGCCGCCTTGAGATGAAGAGCGCGCGATCAGCGATATGGACACCACCGTCCGAAGTGGCCATGATATCATTGATGTTGTCGTGCGCGTCACGCAGTTTGTCTCCTCTATGAAAAGGGTCATGCTCGTTAGGTGGCTCGATAGGTGGTTCGAGCTGAGCACCAGGATGCCAGCAGCAGCAGCCGAGAGCCGTCGAGAACCGACGTCGAACCGCCAGCGGCCGATCGTCTCGCCACCAGTCTCCAGAATAGAATGGACGGCGACGAGGAAGTCAACGAATGAATGATTCGCTTTTGGAGCGCCAACACGAACGGTTCGAGGGGAGGAGCTGGTGCATCCCGGTGGGCTCCATCCACTCCACGCGCTGGCTGGGACGAGCTCGACACGTTGCTGCCGAGCATTGCGGTTTCCATGACGGGACTTTCTTCAATTCGACAACGGTGGCCAGGCAGTGGCATCAGCCGAGGCTTTCACACTTGTCGAGGAGTTGCCCACGCGCTCGACCAAGCTGTGTTTCCCCATGCCGCAGAAGTGTGTTCGGCGATGGTCTTGCGGACATCCACGTACCGTTTAGCAGTGTATCCATGTAGGACTAATCTGGCCGGGATGGCGACGGCGACGCCGTCCCCCGTCTCCACGAGCTCAACGACGTCTCGAAGTCTTCGGTCTCGGAAGCCTCCGCATCACCAAAGTCGACGGCGCAAGTTCCCTGCTGCTGGCCGTGACCGAGATTGTTGGCTGACATGCAAAGAACCGGTTCACAATCTTATATGTCAGCACGTTCTGGACAAAATCATGAAATCGAGGTTCCCAAACAACTATCGATTTTTTTCATATAACTAGTTTGGAACGTGTGAAAGCAAACATATAATCCAATTCGCACCATCCCTGTGGATGTTTATAAACCCAAATATATCGGATTCTACCGGTCGTAGAAAATCCGGACAGGTCAATTTCCAAACGTGTTACAATTCCTTTTTCAGCCAATCACCGCGCTTAAAATAATGATGGAAAATGTACAAATTTAAAACCGGCGCTTTCCCTCTTTTTTCAACAGAGATCAGACAAAGAAATGTATTATTATGAGCTAATCATATCTGCCGATAGAATGACTGTTTGTGTTAAATCAGTGGGCGGGTTGAGCCACACGAAACTTCGCACGAAACGCACCATCGATTGGCTAAAACTACGTGTCTGGATGTCACTCGAACACTGCTGTTCTATCCAATCAAGCTCAGGTTCGAAGAACCAAACCAGATCGCGATTCTTGATTCGGGTGAACGCATCATCTTGCGTTGGGCTAAACATTTGATTGGCTTTTATAATCAACATATAAAACCGTGACGAATGGCTTTGATTCGCTAATTGTATGGCTGTGGACTTGGCAATCACACAGCACTCATCGAGTCTTGACCGCCATGAGCCCTGCCTCCATCATCTCTGCAGGAGGTGATGCCGCGGCGGCGGCGGCGGCAAGCGTGCGACGCCTGCGGCAGGACGTGCAGGACTTCTGGGCGCCTCTGCACGGCGTCGCGCGCGTGGACGCGTCGGACCTGTCGCCGCTGCGCTTCTACCGCGAGTACGTGAGCAAGAGCGTGCCGGTGGTGCTCACGAACGCCATGGAGTCGCCGCAGTGGCGGCGCGCGCGGGACGCCTGGCAGCGCGACGCGTACCTGGTGGACAAGGCCGGCGACGCGCTCGTGACGGTGGACGTGACGCCCTTCGGCCTCGGCGACGCGGTGCTGGAGCTCGGTGGCGAGGACGCGCTGTTCGTCATGCCCGAGGAGCGCGAGATGACGCTGCGCGCGTTCCTCGACGTGCTCGCGGACCGCGACGGCTTCGACGGCGTGCCCTACCTGTCACACCAGGCACGTGCTCAAGTTCCTGGCGCTAATATGCGCCACTGCAGGCTCTGACGGCGTGCTGCTCGCGCAGAATGACAGTCTGCGGGACGAGTTCCCGGCGCTGTATGCGGACGTGCCGCCCTTCCTGGCGCTGGCCAAGGAGGCCTTTGGCAACGAACCGGACGCCGTCAACATCTGGATCGGCGACGAGCGCGCCGTGTCCAGCATGCACAAGGACCACTACGAGGTTCGCGCCGCGGTCCCGCCCGCGTCCATGGCGGGGATCGGTCACTGACGCGACGGCTGCCGATGCGTCTGCAACAGAACATGTACTGCGTCGTCAAGGGGGAGAAGCACTTCACGTTGCTGCCGCCGGCGGACGTCGCGTGTCTGTACGAGCGCGAGTACAAGTCGGCTCGGTACCGGCACGAGCGCTCGGGCGAGCTCCCCGGGCACCCGCTGGACGCCGACAGCACGCGCAAGTTCCACGACAAGTTCGCGTCCAGGCACGCAGCGTGGCGCATCCACGAGTCGCCCGAGACGGGGGACACGCCGTGGATCCCGGTGGACCCGCTGCACATCGACGCGGACAGGTACCCGCTCGCGGGGTTGCTGGACCCCGTCGAGTGCGTCGTGCGCGCCGGCGAGGTGCTCTTCTTGCCGTCCATGTGGTACCACCGCGCGACGCAGCTGTGCGCGACCATCTCGGTCAACTACTGGCACGACATGGAGTTCGACTGCCGCTACGTGTACTACAACCTCGCGCGTGAGCTCGGCGCGCTGGCCGTCGACGGCGGCAGTGGCGACAAGACAGAGGAGGAGGTGGACGACGGCTCGGACACATAGAACTCGGGTGCGGGGTGCTCAAGGCACTGCGTGCGCGTTCGCTTCTTCATTCTCTTCTGAGGTGGTTGTCTGGGCTCATAATTATCATCCTAGTGTGCCGTGTCGCTCTACTCGTGCTGGGTCGGGGAGGGAAGCAGGCGCTTCGCTTGGCCTGCCGCCCCGCTACAATCTATTCATGGGGGCTGGACGTGTCCTCAGGACGCCGAGTGCGCGCTGTCACTGCTGCTCACGGACGTGGAGCCGAGGATGGAGACGACGACGCTCGGCGCCGAGGGCAGCGTCGCCATGGCCACGTCCCAGGACTGCAGCTTCTTGGCCTCCATGACGCACGAGACGCAGAAGCTGAGCGCCTTCTGCGTCACGCCCTTGCCGATGTCCACCGACACCTTCTTGCTGACGGAGCACTTGCCGCAGAAGCTCTGGCGGCACACCTGGCAGGCTGTGCCCCCGCCAGAGTGCAGCAGCACGTTCGAGAGGCTCTTGAGCGACTTCTCGCACGACGCGCAGTGCGTCGCCGCCGGCAGCCGCGCGTGCGTCTGGTGGTTGCGCGCGCGCTCCTCGCTGGCGCGCGTCATGAGCCACGTGAGCTTCTTGACGTACGCGCACTCGATCACGTTACCCTGCGCGAGCAGCGCCTCGGAGAAGAGCGTGACGCCGATGCTCTCGAAGATCTCGCCGCCCGGGTCCGAGAAGGCCCGGCAGAAGATCTCGACGCTCGTCTTGCTGTGCTGCCGCGCGATGAAGCACGTCGAGGCCTTGCCGCGGATGATGCCCATGTCGGACAGCTCGCGCACCTGGTCCAGCGGGTAGCTGTGCATGAGCGTGTAGGCCACGCGGTCGCCGTTCGAGTCGAGCGCGAGCCCCGTGGACTCGATGTAGAGGAAGTCGCGCTGGCGCACGAACGGGCCGAACGTGCGCGTGGTCCACTTGATGCCGAGGAAGCGGCACGGGTCCTCCTCTGTCGGCGTGTGGATGCGCGCGAGGATCTTCATGTCGTCGTACTCGTCCCCCAGGTACGAGTTGCGCAGCCGCCAGCGCGCCATGTTGTCTGACAGCGCGCCGAACGCGCAGTCCTCGATCGTGCCGTCCAGGATGCCCGTGATGACCACGACGGGGATGTGCGCCGGCCGCACGTCGTCCAGCAGCGAGTCCTCCGTTAGGTAGTCCGTGTTGCCCGTGCCCGAGGAAGAGGACGAGTTGCCGCTCTTGTGCGAGTCCATGTTGCCGCCGCCCGTGAGGTCGCGGCCGCCCACCTCGGCCAGGTCCATCAGGTGCGGCCGGTCGGGCAGCGACTTGTTGGCCTTGCGCGACCGGTACACGTGCATGCGCTCCTTGGAGCGCACGAACTTCCAGCGCTCCGGGTCCAGCCGCCGGCCGTTCGTGATGAAGTCCTCGCTCACGTGCAGCGTCTCGGCCACGAGCTCGTCGCAGTACTGCACGATCGAGGCCTCCTGCGCCGGCGTCAGCTGCAGCTCCTCGGGGAAGACGCCGGCGGGGAGCTTGAACTTCATGCCGGCCATCTACCGCGGGTCTGTCCGTGCGGCGGGGGTGGTAGTTCGCTTGATCCGAAGGCTACACCGAGTGGTCGCAGGAGTAGGACTCCTCTCGCCGCGTTCGCGGAGACGGACGAACGGCTCGTGCGTGCGCGTGGTGCTGCGCTCCGGCGACGCGGAGCAGAGCAGAGCAGAGCGGCGGTCGCTGCGAAAAGCAGAGTGCCCGGCCAGTCCTGCGCCGGCGAGCGAGCCGAGAGTGGCGAGCCAAGAGTGGCGGGGGGAGGAGAGGACTGGAGACCGCCGGGTGGGTGCAGCCGGCGAGCGAAGAGACAAGAGGAGGACGGGCCCGGGCAGGCGCAAAGCCGACAGGCAGGCAGACTGGCCGGCGGCCGGACGGGCCGAAAGAAACTTGAACGCGCGGCGAGCAGAAGAAGCAGCGGAAGGCGCAGAGAAGCAAGCGCGCGCGGGCAGGGACAGGCGCGGCGGCCTGCGCGTTGGCGCGGCGCCGACGTCTTCGTGAGGCGCGCAACTGGTCGGGCGGAGCCATGAGGTTGAGCAGTTCCGTGGCAGCGTCCTGGGGCGGTGACGCGCTCCCGATCAAGTTGCGTGTGGAGCGGGCGGGTCAAGTCGGACGCGACGGTAGACTTGGAGTATGTATGCCTCGCGCGGCGAGACGGTTTCAAGACCGCGTTTCTATGTGGTTGTGAGGTACTTTAGCAGGCGAGCGCGGTGGTGTTTGACAACGGGACGACTCGGAAGGCGGTGCTCGGCTTTTTTCGCGGTTGGGACAAGTTGTGTGGCTTGGCGAGGCTTCTTGACGCTGGAGAAGTGCTCCGCCTCGCTCTTGGCGGCGTCACGAAGATGCAGGAGGGGGATGGGGAGCTGCAGCGCACGGCGCTCGACCACAGTCTCTGCTGGCATCACGGCCGGCTCGCTCAAGGCGGGGTCTCTGGAGCCACTCGGTGATCACAGATCAGCCAAGCAGCCCCGAGCCAAGCCGCGTCGGTGTCGTGTCCCTCGGACTTCGAGTCTCCGAACTCGGCAAGAGGGGCGACGCAGTCTACAGCAAGCAAATGCGGTCTGGAGGCGGCTTCAACGGAAACCGATGCAGCCTCCAGTGCCTAAGGTCCGCGAGCGAGAGGAGCCGGGAAAGGAGGAGACTCGGTGAGATTTCGAAGCATGCACTGTTGTCTCCTCGAGAGCGAAAGCCGCGCGCTCGGCTGGTTTTGGTCTGACTCGACGGTGCGTTGAAGTGCCGCGAGTGGATGAATGCACGCGAGCGCGTTCGGGCGATGCGGAAGCTTCCAGGGCTCTCTGACCAGCGGTTTCGACGCGCCAAGTTGGAGCCGGCGCGCGTCCACGTCTGCTGCTTTGTTCCTTGCCATTCGGCACCCACCATTTCCTACCGTGGATGCACGCGTCCGTTCTGTTGCGAGCCGCCTTCTCCGGCGGACTGACTAGAGTAGACGCGGAGAAAGGAGCTGGCCCCTCGCGCGCGCTCGACCTGCAGCTCCGGAGAGATGGCTGGACGCTCCGGCCACTTGAGCACGACTTGAATGCTGCAGCGCACCGTACTGAGAAAATGAGGAACGGCCGGCCGGCGACAAGCGCGGCGGACACGTGGAGCGAGGAGTTTCCCTCCAGTGTCGGGCATCCCGTCTGCCGGCATGGTGGCAGCCAACGGCAGGCACAGACGAGGAGGTGGCGTTGGGGCCAGATACTTGGATGCAGCCACAGAAGCACGCCGAAAGGCTACACCCAGCGCTGCAGTGCGAGATCCACGCTTGCGTGGTTTGCTGGCGAAGAAGACGCTTCTCGGCTCCCGCTCGTTCAACCTTCGAGTCGAGTTCAATGGCGACTGAAAGCAGGATTTTGGACGCAAGTTTTGCGTTGGCGGCGAGGCAGTGGGTCGGCGCCTGGCTGACTAAGGGATGGCACGGTAGGGTAAAACAGCGGCCATCGGCGTGAAGTGCATGCTCGTGATTTGTGGCTGCGCGGCTCAGATCACGACGAGCGGGAATGCGTCGCTGGCACCGTCGTGGCGTGGGGCAGCGAGCCTCGACCCGACAGTGTGATCGCTGGTGCAAATCGAGGAAACCTTTCCGTCCATCTCGAGTGCGTCTGATGGACTGCGGTTGCACCGCTTCAGCCATCGACGCAGCTGCTCGGATGACGACCAGGGCTTGAGCGCTCGCTTTCGAGAGGACATGTCCCAGTGGCGGGTCCTCGACTCGAGGATCCCCCCCCCCCC
>JAADYB010000260.1:0-28143 GCA_023338075.1 Phytopythium litorale
CGCCTGTGAGTCGCATGGGGCGAGGCGGTCGTCGCTGAGAGTTGCTGCCTGCGCGCGGAGCCTGCGGTGGGAGCCGAGAAATGCGGAAATGGCGAGTGAATGCGGCTGCAGCGGCGAGTTCGAGCAAGGCCGAGCGAGGCGTCTGCCTGACCTCACCGGAGCCGGATGAAGAGGCTCAGGGGGGATCAGTTGGGCAAACAGACCGGGTGGCGAGTCGCCAACTGACTGCCGCACTTCGTCGCGCGAGCCGGCGATGGTGGGACGTGCGGGAGACCTGTGCGTTTGGATGTTGGGTCCGGTTGGATAGGTTCTGGGTCGTTTCTGGAGCAGTAAAGAGCGTATTTTGGACCTGTGAGTTTATATACCAGGTGTGAGATTGATGAGATGAGGGCGAGAACAATCGGGTCATCCGACGATGTGTGACTGGCAAACAGAAGTTGAGCGGCTAGTTCGGATCGTCATCCCTTTTACGGAGTATATCAAGCGTCCAAATTGCCAAATTGAGCTCCATAGCGTGTACAACACGATTGGAATCATCCCACTTTGGGTTCTGAGAAGTGATTTGGTTGGGGTTGACAAACGAAAGGTGGCGCATTCCTGCACCTTGAACGCATCTATTACTCCTATATTGACACCACTCGTGCAAAAGAGGCCGATTTGGGCAAGATAGGCGGGTAGGAAGTGCCACTCCAGGAGCAATCGGTTGTCGACTTTTGTCGACTCGTTCCCGATTGGAATCCTGTCTTGTGCTCAACTGGGCATGAAGCGCGCCTTGCTCGCGAAAGAGGACACGCCTCGGATCTCAGCGCTGACGGGGGGGAGAAGAGCAAGCAGAACGCGACGGTCGACACCCCTTGCGATGGGCGACGTCCAACGCCCAACGACGGCGAAGTGGGAGCTGCTGCTTTGATGTCACTCGCCAAGGGGGTAGTCGCCCAGGACACATCAGCACATGCCAACTGCCGTCTTACCGCACGCCTCTATGGCGCAGTCAATGGGCGGCGAGCTGGCTAAATGGCTACCGCTGGCGACGAAAGAGTTCGGAGGAGTCCTTGTTGACGCCGGCATCTTCGTCGTTCGCTCCTTCGACGTCGCCTTCCTTCCATTCGTCGCGCAAGGATACCGCCATGGCCAAGTGACTGCTGTGCGATTGATGGACCGACGAGCGTCTGATGCCGCCTGCCTGCCTGCCTGCCTGCCTGCCTGCCTGCCTGCCTTCTCCTTTTGCTGGCGTGTACACGCGTCGCATAGAGCGCGCGGCGCAGGCAGGAAGAGCGGCATCCACGCCATCGCATCGTGGCTGTAATCGCGCTTGTTTACAGGAATCACGCTATCAACGAAGTGACTGACGCAGAGATTGTCCACTCACCAAGCCAGCAACGTCGGATTCAAACCCGGCTCTCGTCCTCGCCACAATCCTTGGCGTTCAACTCCACATGCGTCAACCGCGCCAGCCGCAGGAGATCTCGCCTGCCCGACCGACGGCGGACCGAATTGGCTGGCACCAAGCCCGACTGGCCACGGGAAGCGTTGCCACCTGCTGCAAATCGCTCGGCGCACGAACTTGTGCGCCGTCCAGCGGGGACGAGGCACCTGCGTCTCGCCGCCACCTGCCTGGGATAACCCTCCCTCGCATAGAACCACTCGGGCAGATGTTGTGACGAGCTGCACTTCGTCCAGCCAAGCAGCAGCCTGCTGGCTTTGGTGTCGACGAGCGATCAGTGCTGAGTGGAGGGTTGATAGTTACGGGTCACTTCGACGCGGACGACCGTAAGCAAAGGAGCTGTCCATAACGGGCATGAGTAACCCGTATCAGAATGATGTCAGAGCTTTCGTAACCCATTGCAATCTGCGATGTAACCCGTTACCGTCAGAGCTCCCACAAATGGTTGTGCCACGGAAGACTCCCAAGTTCAAGATAACACATCATCTATCGAATGTCTAACGATTGATAGAGCACAATTACTCCACAGGTGCCTTGGTCTGAGCACCAGTGTACTACTCATTTAAATATTGATATCGTATATCAGAGGTGGTGACCATCCGCGCTCGACGCCATGACGCCGCCCCTCCGTCAACTCGAACAGTGCTGCGGCTCCGCGTCCGAGCCACCCAGCGAGCGAACCAGGCGGCCGCCATGACGACCGAGATGCGGCTGCTGCTGAGCGCCAAGGAGTCGCTGCTCCTGCTCATGACGCTGCTGCTCGTGCCCATCCTCGTGGCCGAGCTCTTCGGCGTCTCGCGCATGCGCAGCGCCTTCCCGGACGCCCACGGCGACGCCATGCCGCAGTTCGCCGACCTGCTCGTGTCGGTGGCCACCGCCGTGGTCATCGTCGGCCTGCGGCTGGCGCTCACCGCGGCCTTTAAGCCGCTGGGCCGCTGCCTGCTCTCGCCCGACAAGCGCAGCCACCCGGACCGCGTCGAGCGCTTTGCCACGGTGCTCTTCAAGCTCCTGTACGTGCCCACGGTCTCTGTTTGGCGCAGCTGGCAGGGACCTAACGCCACCGCAGGTTCTTCGTCTTCATCACGGCCTTTGGATTCCTCATCATGCGCGACGAGCCGTGGTTCCCGCCGTCGCTCGGCGGCCGCGGAACGGTCGAGATGACGTTCGAGACGCTCAAGACGCCGCCGTCGCGCGCGCTGCGCCTCTACTTCCTCGTGCAGCTCGGCTACCACTCGCACAGCCTGCTGTACATGCTGCTGCTGTCGCCGATGCGCAACGACTTCCTCGAGATGCTGCTGCACCACCTGGCGACCATGATCCTCATCGGCGCCGCGTACCTCGCCAACTTCTCGGCGCAAGGCGCGCTCGTCGTCTTCACGCACGACATTGGCGACGTCACAGGCTGTGCGTGCTCGCTCCTCTCTCCGTGTGGATATATTGGAGCCTCATCCTGACGGGTGGTGTTCTATCATGTGTGTGTGTGTGTGTGTGTGTGTTTGCAGACGCGATCAAGTCGATGGTGGACACGGGCAACACGCCGCTGGTGGTGGTGCTGTACTTTGTGCTGCTGGTCTCGTGGGCGTACACGCGGCTGTACGTGTTTCCGTTCCACTTGCTGCAGAGCACGCTCGTGACGCTGCCGGTGACGCACCCGGAGGTGCCCGCTGTCTTCCGCCACCCGATGAACGCCATGATGGTCATGCTCGTGCTCCTGCACGTGTACTGGTACGCGCTGTTCCTCGCCATGGGCTACAATCTGGTTGCCAAGGGCGTGCAGGAGGACATCCAGCAGCAGTGCCACGTCGCCGACGAGCAGCCGCACGACGCGTCGCTCGAGAGGGAGCCGGCGCCGTCGCCGACCGCTGCCGCGCCGCGCGTGGCCAAGCCGAAGGCCGAGTGATGGATGCCGACATGAGCGAGACGGAGACAGACGACGATGTAGACCTCGCGCATGTAGACGTATTGCGGTGGCTCCTGCTGCATAATTACGACCAAGAGGCGCCGCCATGATTTGGGTTCACTTGCAGTTCCGCCCTTCGTCTTTTGTCGCTCGTGGCGGTTCTATATGTCCTGGCTGACGGCAATCGCCTGCCAACTCTCGGATCACTCATCTCACGTCAAAGGCTCCATCCACGGAGCACAGTGCTCAGCACAACACCGGCGTCACCTCCAACCCACGTCGGGTGTGCGAATAAAGCCCTCGCTGCGGCGCGCATGCTCCGATGCGTTGCCTCGGCAGTGTGTTTGTCTCCATGATCACTCCGACGCTTTGCACCAGTCGTGTTGTTGTTCACAGTGCTGTGTACAGTACCAGCAGGCTGCCATCTCCGTGGTGGCGAGAGTCCCCATCACGAAGTCATCAAGCAGTCGCCGGCACGAGGCCATCAAGTCTCCATCGGCAGCGACATGTTGCCAGCATCTCGTGTCCAGCGTGGCACGGCGGGCAATAAGTCGCATTTTCGAAACCACATGTCTCGAATCATGAAAATCATTTTACAAGCATCTATATGATTTCCAAGGTATCTATCCGTATAAACTATGCTACCGTCCGACTTTGTCATCATTCATTTCTATCACACTATCAAATGTAGAAGTGTCGGATCCGCTCGACTCGACCCGACATCTTCAACTTGTGATGGGGATGTCGTTTACGCTAAAGACGCGCGTGCCATGTCTCTCGCCTCCGCCGGACCAAACATCGCTTCGACGCGCAGTTGCTGCTGCTTTGGCTGTCGCACCCGTCCGATCCTCAGAAGGCAGGCTCTGGCGTCGTCGAAATGGAATGCACAACGCTCTCTGTTTCCCGGTCGTGGAGGATTACGCCGCCGGCCGGATCGACGCTCCTCTCGATATGCACTGGTACGTGGCGCGCTTCGCTGTCGCTGGCGTTCTTCGGCGCGCTTCCGTGATGACGCTCGCCGGTGCTCGGCATTTAATCCGCTCTGCCAGTCGTCTGGCGGCGGGCAGAGTCGGGCAGCAGCGCGCAAAGGTCACAATCCAATTCGAGCGGCGGCGAGCAGATCGACCAACCCAGTCGCCACCACCAAGCAACACAGACACGAGCACGCCGGACACGATGGGCGGGAGCGACGCGAGTTCCAAGGCGGCGCTGGGCACGGAAGAGTACGTGATGGTCGCGCTGACGGTCACGCTCGTGCCGCTGTGCTACGTGGAGCTCTTCGGCGTGTCGGCGATGCGCGCCGCCTTCCCGCGCGACCCCGAGACGGCTGCGAGCATGCCGAAGCCGTCGGACATGGGCCTCTCGATCGCCACCGCGGCGGCCATCGTAGCGCTGCGCTTCTACCTGACTGAGGCGTTCATGCCGCTCGGCCGTCGGTGGCTGTCGCCGCGCAACCGCGTGCTCGAGGACCGCGTGCAGCGCTTCGCCACCGTCTTCTTCAAGTTCTCGTTCTACGTGGTCATCACGTCCGTGGGCTTTGCGGTGCTCAAGGACGAGCCGTGGTTCCCGACGGCGCTCGGGGGCAGCGGCACGGTCGAGCGCAACTACGAGACGCTGCACACGCCTCCGCCGAACAAGCTGCGCTACTACTTCCTCGTTCAACTCGGCTACCACGTGCACAGCCTCGTGTACATGATCTTTCTGTCGCCCATGCGCAGCGACTTCATGGTCAACCTCGTGCACCACGTGGCCACGGTGCTGCTCATCTCGGGCTCGTACCTGGCTAACTTCACGGCGTTCGGCGCGCTCGTCGTCTTCACGCACGACATTGGGGACGTCACAGCCTGTAAGTCTCGCGCTGGTGTTGACTCAAACATTGCACAACGACTAATGCGATGGATGCGTTGCTTTCGATTGCAGACGGTGTCAAGAGCGTCATGGACGCGGGCCGCACGACGCTCACGCTGTCCGTGTACATGTCAGTGGTGCTCTCCTGGGCCTACACCCGGCTGTTCGTGCTCCCGTACCACCTGATTGCGACGTCCGTGTTCACGTTGCCACGCACCAACCCGGAGGTGCCCGGCATCTTCAAGGACCCGATGAACATCATGCTCTGCATCCTGATCGTGTTGCACGCGTACTGGTACTACCTCATCTTGGCCATGGGAGCCAACTTTCTCCACCAGGGCGTTGTAGACGACATTCTTGAGAAGTGCAGCCTGCCCGAGGAGCTGCCAGGAGTGCACCTGAAGGCTGAGGAGGTGGCCGTGATCGCGGGAAGTCCCAAGCACAAGCACGCATAGATCGAAGCAGAGTAGTAACATTATGAATAAAGGGACCGTGTGTGTTCCTGGATCCTTCAGGACTCGTTCGTATTGACAAATATTGCCCTGCAAATCACCAGGTCGACCCAGCAGCTGTCGTGGAAGTGTCGATCTCTACGCATAGAGAGCAATGGCCGCCGTGACGACCGCTACCACCACGATCGCAAGCCCATTCTGGATGCTCCCGCCGTTGCTTCCACCAGACTGATCGTCGAACGGGTAGTTGGTGGAGGCCTTCACCCTGTTGACGCACGCATCGGACTTCAGCATCTTCGCGTCGATCATCGTCTCGACCGCCGGATCCCCGCTACAGTTGGTGGTGCTGTACTGAAGCACGCTGGCTGTCGCGTTGAAGGCGTTGAAGGAGACCAAGGTGCTCACGCCGACCCAGTTGCCACTCGCGTCGACTCTCGCGCCTTGGTGGCACTTGCTGTCGGGATAGTAGCCAGTCGTGTAGTCCAATGTTTCACAGCCGTCGTCGAGGAAATGGTCCAGACGGATGCCCATGAAGCCCGCGTCATCGTACGCTTTGCTGATCGCAGAGGTCACGTCGGTTGTGCATTCGCTAGAGTAATAGACGAGCTGGACGTCCTCGGTCGAGTTGAAAGTGCTTCCGGACTGGATCGAGCAATCGGCCAGTGGCCCTTCATCGGTGTAGCAGCCCTGTGTGGCTTCGACAAAGTTTGGCGGGCTGGTAAAGCAGCCTGCGCTCAAGCCCAGGTCGTATTCGAATCGCACGAGCCACGAGTCCGGGACAGCAACCGGGTCGCCGCCGTCACCTGACGCGGACGGCGTGCCATTCTCGGCGGCGACACCGCCCACGATGGCGAGAGCAGCGAGCAGCAGAACAGGAGGCGAGGGCATTGGCGTGCTTGGTCTTGGTGAGGCGACAGGAGATCGAGAAGTGAGCTGACACTCGCACTGTCGACTGAGAGCGTGACCAACTAAATTAATTAGTCGGACGGGGTTCCTCACCTCGTTGACCTAGTCTATGCAAGTGGAGTATGTATCCACAATGAGAATCGCCTGAGATTAGTCTTGTTGATGTTCTCTCCGAGGGAGTCAGACTCGACGCGAACCTTGGTTTGCCTTGCAGCTTTGTCAGCTGCACACCACTGTTGGCTCGTGCGAATGCTCGTCGTTGCATAAGGCGCATGGCACATGTCGTCGAGAAGGTATCCGTTAGCAAGATCCAGCGCTTGACAGTCCTCGTCGAGGCATAATGATGCCGATGCTGGAGCCGTGATCTTGAATGCGAACGCCGGGTCTTCAGCCCAGTTGGCCTTGGAGAACGTCAGTAGGAGTCCGATGGTCGATTCGATGGTGCTGCCGTGTTGAATCCCGCAAGTCGAGGCCAGACATTAGCGCAAGCGGCAACAGCAATGACGACTCCGGTGTTGCGAGCTGAGCCAGTACTGTGGTGCGGCCGGGCGTCGTGGGTCGAGGGTCGAAACGAGAAATGCGTTCTGCAGCGTTCCAACGGATGAAGCAGTCAGTGCCGTCCCGAACTTGACAGCATTCATCGCGAAGGAACGAGCAAGCGCGGTATGCTCGCCGCGCCTACCAATGTGAGGAGTACCATTACAAGCCTGCCTGCCCACACTGAAAATCGTGCTTCCGCGCACACTTTGCTCGCCAACCGGCGTGAGGAGCAAGCCGCCGGCAGTAGACCAACTGTGCCAGCCTGCACTCACGCTGGAAATCCATTCACTGCGGCAACGCTGGCTGGCTGAAGCTCTGGTACGCTGTCAGGCGTCGGCGCAAGAACGCGCGCTCACTTCAAACAGCGGGTGGATTCCTGCCGGATTTTGGGTCAGTCACCTTTATATTACTATAATGAATTTGTATTGATTTATGTATGAGAAAAATGAATTTGTAAATGTTTGTAATGAAGAATAGCGATCCTAAAATAATAATGTCGATCGACCACTAATGTGTCGCCAGCTGGTCGTGCAATTGGGACTCCACGCCCACAGCCTTCACTGGCAACGCTGCTTGTCGACGGACCTGATCAATTCTCAACACGCGGTCAATGGCAAGGCGTCTGTGCGATACCCCGGACGCGCTCCTCACTGTTCGGTCACTTGTCACTTTTCAATCATCCACGCCAAACCAAAACGCACATCCATCTCGTGCCCATGACCTACCGCCCTCTGCTCCTCCTCGCTGCGCTGTCTGCAGTTGCGGACGCGACTGCAACCAATCTCCGCATGCTGCAAGGGTCTTCGTCCAGCGCCAGCAGGGACACGGAGACGGCTGACGACTCTCTGTGGACGGTTCGGGCCGAGTACGACATCATCAAGGAGAGCGGGTGCATGGGGGCCACCGCGAACTTCGCCTCGGCCACCAATGGATGCGACCCAACCGACGAGACACTCTCGTACTGCAGTGTCCGGGTCGGAAGCGCCAGCGATTCGGTCGTCGATACCGCGCTCACTTACTACAACGCCACCTGCTCCGCGGACCTCAGTGCGACGTTCGCAACTGTCTTGGGGAGCCACGGCTCCTACCTCTACATCGGATTCTACCTCGACGACGGCTGCCAAGCGCTCGGCTATGCCAACGGATACCTTCTCGACGACACGTGCCATGCGCGCGCAGAGCAAGACGCGAGCGGCGACTGGGTCGGCGTCAGCACCAAGGCCACCTTCGACGCCGAGAACGGCACGGCCAGCGTGCGTCAATTCAACACGACGGACTGCAGCGGCGACTCGGACGCTCTGACGCTCCGTGCCGATCGCCTGAGCGCAGGCGCATGCGCGAGCCGAGTGAAAGCCCAGTTCATCGACGTCGGAGCGGACGGGAACAGCGGGAGCAGTCTCCGCGTCACTGCCGTTGCCAGCGCCACTCTCTTCGTCGTCGGTGTCGCTCTCTCGCTATTGTAACGAACAGAGGTCACCTTGATGTGATCCCCTTCACTTCGTGCTCATGTTCACTGCTGTTCACTGCCGTCCACTGTGGAGACCGACCGTGTCGACCGTAGTCTGCTGTGGACCACTCCACGTGTACCGTTTTCTGGTGCAAGTGCGTCAAGCGGGACACGCACACGCGGTGCCGGCGCATATCCCACTGACGCGTCGTGTCCCTCGCGCGGTGGTCGATGGCACCGATGCCAATGAGGGACTCGCGTCGGCTGCTCGTGTATCTTGATGGGATTCACGCGTGCGTCCACCAATCGCGGCGGTGCTCGTCAAGGACACGCGCCGGCTGCTGATTCGTCTGGAAGCCCTTCCACAACGGCATGAAGAACGCGGATCCACTCGAATGCTGGCCGGCCGCCTGCTGTTGTTCTCCCCTCGTCGATCGTCGGCGCTGCACTCATTCGGGATCTTCTCCCCACCTGGACGCCCTCGCCCTTCCTCCGTGCCACCCCCAGACTCTCGTCTTCTCGTCTCCTCGTCTTCTCAACACCCTCGAGCAGCCATGGCGACCGCGATGCAGATGGACTTGAGCCCCAAGGAGAAGATGCTCGTGGGACTCACGGCGACGCTGGCGCCGCTCATGCTCGTGGAGATCTACAGCGTGGCCAAGACGCGCGCGGCGACGCCCGAGTTCGCGACGGACCCCAACATGCCGCAGGCGCGCGACCTGCTGGTGGGCGTCGGCTTCTCCCTCGCGCTCATCGCGCTGCGCCGCGTGCTGTCCACGGTGCTGCAGCCGCTTGGTCGGATCATCCTCGACCCGAGGAAGAGCGCGAGCAAGGACCGCATGGACCGCTTCGGCACCGTGCTCTTCAAGTTCTTGTACGTCGCTCTGCGCCTGGCATGTGTCTGGTCTCCAGTGCTCACAGACTGCTTGCTGCTGACCGGATCGACGCAGGTACTTCGTTGTCGTGACGGCGGTGGGATACTACGTGCTGCGCGACGAGCCGTGGCTTCCGCGCGTGCTGGGCGGCAGCGGGGACGTGTCCCGCGCGTTCCTCACCATGCGCGAGGCGCCATCGGACAAGCTCAAGCTGTACTACATGATCCAGACGGGCTACCACCTGCAGAGCCTGCTGTACATGGTCTTGCTGTCGCCCATCCGCAACGACTTCATCGAGATGCTGCTGCACCACCTCGTGACGCTCCTGCTCATCGTCGGCTCGTACATGGGCAACTACACGGCCTTGGGAGCGCTCATCGCCTTCACGCACGACATCGGCGACGTCTCGGGCTGTACGTTGGCTGTCTGACTATGTATGCTGCTGCTGCTGCTTGGGTCCCTGCTGCTCACTGACGCCGCGATGGATTGAACGCTGGCGCAGACGCCATCAAGAGCGTCGTGGACTCGGGCAACATCCCGCTGGTGATCGTCTTCTACGCGGGGCTGCTCGCGACCTGGGGCTACACGCGGCTGTTCGTGCTGCCGCTGCACCTCATCTACAACTTCGCGGTCGCGCTGCCGGCCGCCAACGAGCAGGCGCTCGGCTTGTTCGTGCACGCCAACACGGCGCTGCTCTGCATGCTGCAGCTGCTGCACGTGTACTGGTACGGGCTCTTCCTCGTCATGGGCTACGCGCTGCTCTTCAAGGGCAAGTCCGAGGACATCCAGGAGGTCTGCCTCGACGCGGACGCCGAGGTGGAGGGAGAGCAGGTTGGCAAGCCCAAGGCCGCCTAGATGGCTGCACTTCAACGCAGTCAGCCTAATGTGACGTGGTGGACATTGCATGCTTCCTATTATACAGTGGTTGGTTGAGTGAATACTCAACTTTAGCGTTGTAATCGCTGATGATGTGGTGACCATCACTTTGGTCCCATATTAGTGTGTAGATTCCCGTAAATGGCGTTCACCACACAACTTTTGTGTTTAACGGTTCGGTGGGTGAGCGGTGCAGCGCATGACAACCAATTGGTCGGCCGACTCGACGGCCGCGGGAGGCGATCGATCGGAGGCGTCGGCATGTGGCAGCAGCGGCAGCGCGCACTCTCGGCGGCCCGCGCCATCTCGAGGCGCGTCTCCAGCACCTGGCCGCGTGCTCTGAGCCTCCGTGCGGGCTCCACGCGCGCCGGAGACGTGCGCGATGGCGAGTTCGACGTGATCGTGGTCGGCGGCGGGCACGCGGGCTGCGAAGCCGCCGCGGCAGCAGCGCGCGCAGGTGCGACAGCGACTGGACATTGTGGCAGAGGTGTTGGTGCTCGGCTGACGCGAGCTTGTGCGCGGCGGCAGGGGCCAGGACGGCGCTCGTGACGCAGAAGCTGGCGACCGTCGGCGAAATGTCGTGCAACGTGAGTGCGCTTGGGCGTCTGGAGCGTCCAGCCCGCTCCCCCAACTCACGCGGCGTGCTCTCTCTGTGTTTGCGTGGATGCAGCCGTCGATCGGTGGAGTGGGCAAGGGCACGCTGGTGCGCGAGGTGGACGCGCTGGGCGGGCTCATGGGCCGCGTGGCGGACGCCGCCGGCATCCAGTTCCGCGTGCTGAACGCCGCCAAGGGCCCCGCCGTGCGCGGTCCACGCGCGCAAATGGACCGCGACCTGTACCAGCAGGGCATGCAGCGCGAGCTACGCGCCACGGCCAACCTGACGCTCGAGGAGGACGGCGTGGACGACCTGCTGCTCTCGGACGCGCTGGGCAGCCAGCCGCCGCGAGTGCGCGGCGTCCGCACCTCGTCCGGACGGGAGCTGACCGCGCGCGCGGTGGTCATCACCGCCGGCACGTTCCTGCGCGGCATGGTGTACCAGGGCCGTGACATCCGCATCCCGGCTGGGAGACACCTGCGCGACTCGTCGGGCCTGGAGGCGCCGAGCGTCGCGCTGGCCGAGACGCTGGAGCGCTTTGAGTTCCCGCTCGGTCGGCTCAAGACGGGCACCCCGCCGCGCCTTGACGGTCGGACCATCAACCTCGAGGGGCTGGAGGAGCAGCCGAGCGACACGCCGCCGCGGCCGTTCTCGTTCCTGCATGAGTCGCTGTTCGGCAGCGGCGGCGAGTGGCTGCAGCAGCGGCAGCTCATCTCGTGCTTCGCCACGTACACGAACGAGCGCTCGCACGCCATCGTGCGCGACAACATGCACCTCCTGCCGGTGTACAGCGGCGATGAGGGCCGCGGTGTGGGCCCGCGCTACTGCCCGTCGATTGACGCCAAGGTCATGCGCTTCGCGGACCGCAGCCGGCATCAGATCTGGCTCGAGCCCGAGGGCCTCGAGACGGACATCGTGTACCCGAACGGCATCTCGACGGCACTGCCTGCGGACGTCCAGGTGGAGCTGCTGCGCACGATCCAGGGCCTCGAGCGCGTCGAGCTCGTGCGGCCCGGGTACTCGGTCGAGTACGACTACATCGATCCTCGGTCGCTGCACGCGACGCTCGAGACCAAGCAGGTCGGCGGGCTGTTCCTCGCCGGCCAGGTGAACGGCACGACCGGGTACGAGGAGGCGGCGGCGCAGGGCATCATCGCCGGCTTGAACGCCGGGCTGCAGGTCTCGGGCCGCGAGCCGTTCGTCTTGGACCGCGCAGACGCGTTCATCGGCGTGCTCATCGATGACCTCGTGTCGCTGGGCACGAGCGAGCCGTACCGCATGTTCACGTCGCGGTCCGAGTACCGACTGCTGCTGCGGCAGGACAACGCCGACCTGCGGCTCACGCGCCGCGCGTTTGAGGCCGGCGCGGGCGTGGGCGACGGCAGGATGGAGGCGCTGGAGCGCAAGGAGCACGCGATGCGGCGCGCGAGGGAGGCGCTGGACGCGTTCGTGTGCGACCCGCACCAGTGGAACCGGTACGGCGTCAAGGTCGGGCTGGACGGCGTCAAGCGATCGGCCGCGCAGGTGCTGTCGTTCGCGTACGTGACGCCCAACGACGTGGAGAAGATCTGGCGAGACGCCGAGTTCGACAAGCGCGGCGCACTGGGCGGCGTCGTGGACGAGGAGGAGAGCGGAGGCGAGCCGGACGCCGGCATCCTCCCGGAGCTCGTCAAGACCGAGTGCTTGTACGCGACGCAGCTGCGACTGCAGCGGCAGGAGATCGCAGCGTTCCGCAAGCGGCAGCACGTCAAGATCCCGGCGTGGATCGACTACGCCGCGCTGCCCATGATCTCGAACGAGGAGAAGGAGAAGCTGGCGCGCGCCAGGCCCGCCACCATCTACGCCGCCAGTCGCATCTCTGGCGTGCGCTCGGCCACGCTGCTGCTGCTGTACCAGCACGCCACTCGCCAGCAGGAGTTCCGCCAGGCTGTCGGCGAGGCCGGCGAGCAGGTGGAGGACCCTCGGCAGGCTCGGCGGCTCCAGCGGCAGCGGCGGCGACAGCAGCAGCCCTCGCTGCTTGGCGACGTGGACGCCTCGGCGGCCAGCGCGACGCCGTAGACAGCGGCTCTGGGGTCGAGTCGAGCCCCGCGAGTTGGTATCATGAATGGAAAGCGAACGAGACTTGAGTGGGAGATAGAGGCGGGCGGTTGCTATTGAGGAAGCAAGCGCGCGCCGACCGGGCGTCTGCTTAGCCGCGAAGGGCTCACGCCGACTGCTCGACCGTCTGGTCGCCGTGCTCGTCCTGGAAGGCGCGCACGAGCGTGAGGTACTCGAGCGCGGCCTCGTCGGCCCAGGACCTGTCGACGAGCCCGATCCAGGACGCGTCGGCGCCACTGGCGTCCTTGTCGCCGCCGCCGCGGTGGAAGAAGGCGCAGTGCGAGCCGTGCGCCGTCTCGAGCAGCATGGCGCGCGGGTTGCGCTCGATGACGTCGTAGAGGATGCCCTCGCGGCGGCACACGGGGTCGTCCAGCGCGTTGATGCACAGCACGGGCTTCTCGACGTTCTCGAGCGCGCGCACGGGGTTGTTGGCGCGCCAGTAGCCGTCCAGGTCGTCTCCGAAGCCGTGCATCCTGGCGAAGACGTGGCGGTCGAACTCGCGGATGCTCGTGGCGCACAGCGCGCCGGGCAGGTCGACCACGTGCCGCAGCGACCACGCGTGGCGCAGCAGCAGCGCCTTGAGCGAGAAGGTCATGAGGAAGTCGTAGGTGGCCGACATGCCGCCGCGGCAGAAGAGCTCGTACGCGTCGTAGCCCGGCGAGACGAGCACGCTGGCGTCCAGGCGGGAGGCCGCGCCCGTCTCGCCCAGGTACGACACGAGCAGCCCGGCGCCCGCCGACAGCCCGATGGCCGCGCGGTGGCGCGCGCGCGGGAACTGCGCCTCGATGTGCGCGACGGCGTCCTGCAGGTCGCGCACGCAGCCGAAGGCCTGCAGCCTGGGCGTCGCCAGCGCCACGCCGCCGTGACCGCGCTTGTTGACCACGACGGGCCGGAAGCCGCGCCGCAGCGCCGCAGCGCTCAGCGACTTGAGGTGCGCGCTCGAGCCCGTGAGCCCGTGCAGCAGCACCACGACTGGCGCGTCGTCTGGCAGTGGGTCGGCGTCCGCGGAGGACGGAGACGACCCGGACGCGGCCCCGGACGCGGCCCCGGACGCGGAGGGCAGCGCCCAGTCGAGCGCCGCCTGTCCGCCGTCGCGCAGGCGCAGCAACTCGCGGCGGTAGTGCACAGCGCGCGACTGCGGCACGAGGAACGTGAGCAGGATCTGCGCGTGCGCATTGGCGAACAGCCACGACGTCGGCCGGAAGCGCGCGCGCACCTCGGCCAGGCCCTGTCAGTCGCCGCCAACAAGACCGTCAGTGCATCAAGGCGTGCCGCTACACACCACGACAGGCCGCGCGTACGTTGGCCACGTGCAGGTTGAGCTTGGAGCGGCCGGCGACGATGCGCGACGCCGAGCGCCGGGCGAGCGCCGCGCTGCCGCCGGCCGCCGCCGCGCCGCGGGCCGAGCCCAGCAGCCCCGAGGCGCGCGCCAGCAGCGCGGCGGCCGCCTCCGCGACGGCGCTCATGGGTCCAGCGCGCGCGCGGGCGCCAGCGTGCGGCGCGGGCGGGGGCGGAGGCGAGGAAGAAGGCGGAAGCGAGCGCTTCTCGGGTGTGAGTGTGTGGTGGCAAGGACGAGGACGAGAATTTTCAGGGTCGGCGGGGGCGACGACATCTTGCGGTTTGTATGGAATTTCCTTCTGTCGACGGATTTTTATGGAGAATTGGAAAAACGGCGGATCGCTTACAAACGACAAGTCACTTTTCGTTGTGTTTCGCCCGATTGTTTAGATCATGGGAGAAAAAAAAAAGGTGATGGAGTTCGCATCTGATAACGGATTGGGAGCTGGTCAAGAGCCGCCAACTTGCCGAGTTGCCGTGGCCGTGATGAACGACAGCAGGGACCATGAGCAGGACCAGAAGAGCGGGGAGGCCGCGCGAAGGCTCCCGCCCTCGAGGCAGGCGCTGATGCTGAGCCACGTCGAGCGTCCGGTCGTCCCGGGCGACGCGCTCGACCTCTTCTCGGTCTCGGACCGCACGGCCAAGCTGGACTTCCGCTTCAGCGTCGCGGGCGTGCAGCACCTCTTCCACGCGCTGCAGATCCCTCCAGTGGTCGTCCTGAGCGATGGCTACCGGTTCGGTGGGCTCGAGGCGCTCTGCGTCATGCTGCGGCGGCTCGCGTACCCGGCGCGGCTCCCGACCTGAAGCCGCTCTTCCCGGGTCGCACAAGCGACTTGCTGGGCCGTGTGTTCGCACACATGATCGACCTCATCTTTGACAAGTTCGAGGACACGATTTACTTCGCGGAGGACTTGGTGCGAAGCTGTATTGCGGCCTACTGCGCGGCGGTTCACGCGAGCGGAGCCCCTCTCGACTCCGTGTTCGGGTTCATCGACCGGACCACAGTCGAGATTTGCGAGCCGCTGGCCATTCCCGAGGAGGAGCGGCACAAGTACCAGGTCAATCCCCGTTACACTGGCGTCGACCCCGACTACTGCGTCGGGTTCCAGGCAGTGATGGCCCCGATGGGACGTGCGTCCACTTCTGGGGGCCATTGCCTGGCAACCGGCACCACATGGGACTCCTGCACGCCTCGGGTCTGCTCGAGTTCGTCGGCAGTGATCGCACCGCTTTGTTTCGCGACCGCTACATCTACGGGAGCAGCCACTACGGGTTGCATCGATCCCTAATGACCAATTTCCATCCCCAAACACGCGCCGTCGCCGATCAGAAAGCGGTCATCACGCAGATGAATCGCCAGCGTGCGTGCACCAAGTGGACCTTTGGGCGGATAAAGTCTATCTGGGCGTTCCTGAACGATAATCAGGAGCTGGTGATCGGTCAGGTCCCGGTGGGGAAGATTGTGCAGGTGGCCATGCTGCTTACCAACTGCGACAACTACCTCAACGCAGGCAACCAAACCAGCCAGCACTTTGATCTCCGGCCACCCACTCTCGCAGAGTACCTGGCACTGAGCTGAGGAGGCGGCGCTATCCTGATGTGCGTATGGAAGTCGCCAGCCGCTGGGGAGTGCGACGACTCGTTGATGGGGTGATGGCTGCCCACGAGGCGGAACAGCGTGTCAGTTCCTTGTTTATCAAAGCAGCCTTCGTTGATTCATCTCAGCGCTTCGAGTGGCAGGTGCTCAGTGCAATGATCCCGCTCTTGGTGCTCTCCATGTCCGACGCGCTTGTCCACTTGCTGCATCAGCTCCTTAGCAGAACTCATCGCGGCCGCTTGCGTTGTGGTTGGTTGCACTGTTAGCCGCCGCCTGCTGCTGCTCGAGTGAAAATCCGCATCGCTCGAGCCGCAGATGGCAAGTCTACTGCGAAGGAGCTCGAGGAAGAGACCAGCTGCATGAGCACCTTGACACCCACGAGGAACGACACACCGGAGACGTAGACTGCAGGAGTGTTGACGATGCCATCCTTGGACTCTGGACAGCTCGCGAAAGCCAGGCAGCTGGCCTCATAGAAGTTTGCATCGAAGTGATCATTTTCAGTCCACATGCCGACGATTGTATGGATTTCCTTGCTTTTGAAGCGAAATATAGAAGATTGTGGAAGCATTGCCACTTCAACGTGGCGAATCCCATACAAACGGCGAGTGAAGGCGCTACATTTTACCTCTCGATTGGCGAATTCCGTGTCTAAAACCACGGACGCCGCCGTAAATCTTCCGCAAATTAGACACGACGAGATCCAGAAGCGCAACAACACCACCATGAGACCCTGAGGCGGCGCCACGCCCCTTGGCGCCTTGCGATCCTGTCCGCTCGTCCCCGGCGGCCGCGGACAGAGTCACAAGATCCGCCGGCGGCCCACGCACGATCGTCCACCCGCCTTCGACACGCCCCCGACGCGTCCATGGGCGTCAACGCGAGCTCGCTGGCCGACTGCGTGCTGGACGGCGACATGCCGGCGCTCAAGGCGCTGCTGCACGGCCGGCCGCCTGCTCTGGACGCGCTAGGACCGCAGACAGAGAGCAGCGACGACGAAGAGGAGAGCGGCGGCCTGGCGGACTGCGAGTGGACCCGGCAGGTGGAGGAGGCGGTGCACACGGCCGTGGCCATGGAGGTCCGGTCGCCGCGTGAGCTGCAGCAGCTGCAGATCGCACTCGAGCTGCTGCTGCTCGCGAGCCCCTCGGCCTGGAGCTCGCGCCTCACCGGCAGCTCCGGCCAGCGTGGTGCCGACGGGCCAGGCGGGGACGACGGACAGAACAACGCCGACTGGACGGCCAGCCACCGCGCGTGCGTCACGGGCAACCTGTCGTTCGTGGCCTTCGTGCGGCAGCAGCAAACGCAGGCTCAAGCGCAGCCTGCATCAGCCCCGCTGCTGGACCGCGGGACGTGCCGAGACGCCTTTGGACTGCTCCCCATCGACCTGGTGCCGCCTGAGCTGCTGCGGTCGCCGGAGGAGGTCGCCGGTGACCTCGTGGGCTTGGGAGCCGGCGGGAAGCCCCGCGCGTCACTAGCCACAACCGCCCGCGGCCGCCGGAGCGCTGCCGTCCAGTGGCTGCGCGAGTCCAAGGCCGCCTACGAGTCGCGACTGGTGCTCAAACGCCTCCGCCAGGCACAAGACCGTCGAGCAGCGGCCAAGGCGAGAGCCATGGCGGAGGCCGAGACGCGTGGAGAGGGAGGCACTCCTCTGCGAGAGCAAGTCGACCAGCAGGTCACGATCGAGCCGATCGCCGCGCCGGTGCCCTCCGGCGCGTTCTTCGTCGAGTTCGAGCCGAGCCAGGAGCGGTTTGCGCACGTTAAGAGCCTGCCTGGCAGCGGAGAAGCCTTCGCGGGCCACGTCCACGACCGCGAGGCGCCGCTGCGCGTGCGCTTCCGCGTGCCGCGCGCCGACATCTTCCTGCAGGGCTACTTCCAGCTCATCTGGCGCGCGCCGGGCGAGCCGCGGAGCGAGGAGCCGCGCTACGAGCCGCAGGTGCTGCGCCTGCGGGACGAGCTGCAGCGGCGAATGGACCAGAACCCGACGCTGGAGCCCGCGCAGCTCGCGGTGGGCGGCGGTAGCAGCAGCAGACGGCTGTCGGACGAGGAGAGCGAGGAGGGCGAGCTGGGCCTCGGATCGGCGCGCGAGGTCCGCGGCTGGTTCCCGCTGTCGGTGGCCCATCTGCCCGAGGACAGCGTCGCACACGTGCTGTTCGTCGCGTGCGACCGCAACCTGCTGCACCGGTCCGTGGTGCTCTCGACCGAGGGCGTGCTGCTGCAGGCGCCGCCGCCGCGGGACCGCCGCGAGAGCAGCGACTACTTCGACAGCAGCGACGAGTACAGCGACGAGGAAGAGGAGGAGGAGGGCGAGGAGCAGGAGACCGGCGGCTTCCGGTTCCTCGTCGGCGGCGAGGAGTTCCGGCACCCAAGCGCCGAGCTGGACGGCAAGGAGTTCGCCGACGTGGCTGAGCTCGAGACGTTCGTGCAGACCGTCGTGGCCGCGCGCAAGCAGCCGTCGCCTCGCCACGAGTCGACGGGCGGCGCCAAGCAGCACGACGCGCGACCCAGCGAGCCCACGGCGGCGGAGAGCGACCTCGAGGACGCAGAGCCGCCCCAACAGCACGCCAAGGAGTCTCCAGGCGGATCCGAAGACGCTCGTGACGACCACGACGCTAGCGACGCCGCGTGAGCGACTCAACGGGGACGCGAAGCGAGTGGTGGCATGCATCTCCGGTCGTTGCATTTTGTTTCTTAAATAACAAGGTCGTCGTTCAGTGGAGCGCGTGCGTCTCGGAGGCGGCGAGTTCGGCCCCCACCGTCTGTATGCTGGCTGTCATTCCGTCTTCAGAGCTGCAGCGGGATCATGTCCTTGCTGCTGTCGACACGGCGCAGCACCTCCGTCTGCCGCGGCTCGCTGAACACGACGAAGTCCTTGCCGTTGTCCAGGTGGATCATGTCGTTGCCCGTCGACGCGCCGCTCGACACGGACCGCGTGCTGGGCGAGCCGCCGCCGGCCGCACGAGCCGCCGGCCGCGACGAGCCGAAGTACATGATCTTGCTGCTGCTGCTGCTGCTGCTGGCGCTGGCCTTGCTGCTCGAGCGGCTGGCGTCCGGCGCGAACGGCGGCCGGTCGCTCGAGGCGGCCGCCACGCCACCGGTCCTGGCCGCGGCGCTGACGATGGCGGCGGCGGCGCGCGCCTCGTCGGCCGTCATGTTGGCGAAGTGGAACTGGCTGTGGTTGCTGCCCTCGTTCATCGTCACAGTCGTCGCCGTGCTCTGGCGGCTGCTGTCTCGGTACCCCGCGCCGGCCTGCAGCTTCTGCATGCGCATGGCGCCTTGGTAGTCGTCGTCATCGCCCGCGTCCGACTCGAACACCGTCATCTGGCCGGCCGTCGGGCGGTAGCGCAGCTCGCTGTCGCCCGGCGAGCCCAGCGTGAGCCCGCGCAGCGCCAGGATGTCCGGGTCGCGCGCCAGGAAGGCGCTGAGCGACGCGTCCGACGAGCCCGAGAAGCTCTGCGGGCCCTGCGACCGCGCGTAGTGGTCGGCCGAGGCGGTCGACGACACATTTGAGCGCATGAGCTGCTGCCGGTCCACGTCCGGCGACAGACCCGAGTAGGAGCTGCTGCTGATGGTCGAGATGGACGGCTTGCCGCCGCCCATGTAGTGCGCGTAGTGCTGGTCGTAGGCCGGCGGCGGGAGCCCGCCGTGCATGCGCGGCGCGAACTGGTCGCGCGTCTCGAACTGCGTCTGCGCTTCGGGCAGCGACGGACCGTAGGGAGACGCGGGCGGCTGCTGCTGGCGGTAGGCGACGCTGGCGGCGTAGTGCTCCAGGTCTTCAGGTCCCGAGCCGCGCAGCCCCGCCAGGTGCTGCTGGCGGCCGCTGCCGGCGCGCGTGCTGCCGAGGCTGGCGAGCTGCGAGAGGTTCGTGTGGCTGCCGCTGCTGCTGGAGAGCGAGTCGAGCGACTGGCCGCGTGAGCTGCCGCCGCCGGCGCCGCTGCCGCCCTTGATGGCCAGATTCATCTTGAGCTCCGAGACGCACGAGGTGCAGCCGCGCGCGTCGGCCAGCTCCTCGCTCTCCATGCTGTTGTTGTTGCTGTTGGACTTGGCGTACCCGGGACGCAGCATGTAGCGATTGCTGCCGGCGTGCGCGGCCTTGTACGTGACGTCAAAGTCGGCCATGCTGACGAAGCCCGAGCAGGCGCCGCAGACGGCCTCGCCGCAGAAGCGGCAGTGGTGGCGCCGGCGGTACGTGCGGAAGACCTTGAGGCAGAGGTAGCAGTGGTCGGCCTCGGCCCAGGCCATGTCGGCCACGTGCGCGACGGCGAGCTCGGGCTTGGCGGCCTGCGCCAGGTTGGACACGCAGAGCGCGAGCGTCTGCAGCCACTTGATGAACTTCTTGCTCATGGTGCCGCCCTGCGTCTGCGCCGCGCGCATGCGGGGGCTCTGCGTCACCTCCTTGAGCACGAGCTTGCTGGGCAGCAGGCAGAGGAAGAGCGAGAGCCGCACGGCGTTGGACCCGTCGCTCGTCTCCTCGACCACGAGCCCCGAGTTGCGCCAGTGCAGCCGGTCCGTCTTGGACGACTTGGGCAGCTCCGGGATGTCCTTGAAGTTCATGGACGAGAACGTGTGCACGCCCAGCAGCTTGGACCCGTTCGTCTTGCGCAGCGGGTCCCTCGCCGCGCGCCTCCCCACGCGCTCGACGCGGTCCGACAGCGGCTGCCGCTGGAACACGTCCTGGTAGCAGACCATGGTGAAGTCTCGGTGCGACTCGAGCCCGCCGAGCTTGGAGAAGGATCGCAGCGTCAGCCAGTTGGCCGAGTACCCGTCGTCCTCGGTGAACATCTGCCACGTGCTGCGCGGCGGCGGCGGCGGAGGAGGCGGCGACCGCCCTCCGTAGCCTCCGCTGGCGGCATACGGACCGGTCGGATGCTGCTGATACTGCCGCTGCTGCTGCTCCTGAGGCGCGGTCGTCTCGGCAAAGGGCGGCGGCGTGGTGCACGAGAGCGAGTCGACGACGGCGGCGTTCTCGTAGTGCTTGTCGAAGAGGCGCTTCATGAGCGCGCGGAACTGGTCCGTGCTGCTCGTGTGCAGCAGGTCCAGGACGGCGTTCAGGTCCACGTCCGGCACGGTCGTCACGGCGCGCACGAGGTAGAACTCGGACCGCGAGCCGCCGCCGCCCTTGCCCAGCGTGCGCACCGTCGACACGCGCTCGGGCAGCGCGTCGCCCAGCATCTCGTACACGCGCGCGCCGCTGCGCTCGGCCACGAACTGCCAGTCGCTCGCGGGCGTCGTGGCCAGCACCGCCAAGTCCGCCGCGTCCTCGCGCACGCGCTCCAGGATGCGCGCGGACGGCGCCGCGGCCGCCGGGCTCATGGCGGGTAGTTTACGAGGGGGGGGGGACTGCGGACGGGCTGCGGACGGACGGACGCAGGTAGTTTACGGGCCGGGCCGGGGCGGATCGAGCGGGGATTGCGGCCGGGGACGAAACTTGGCGAGTGGCCGGATGGTCGCGTCGACGGCCGGCCGGCCCAGGGTCTTCTTCTGGGCCGCGAGTCCAGTGCGACCAATGCCCGGGGCGTTTTTGAAGCGCACGTCCTGTTGCCGGGAAGATCAGTCAAGCCAGCCGTGTGTACTGTAGTGGGGACGGGCTCATCCCCGGTGGGACGATATATCCAGAGTTTTTTTTTTCTTCTTCTTCTTCTTTTGATTTGATTTTTTTACAAAGGAGCATACATTTTAGCAGTGCGTTTTGATGGCAAGACGCTCTGGATTCCAGTCAAACTACCGAACGAATGAGCGCAACTCAGCTCAAGTCGAGTCCGGCTCGCAACGAGCTGAACCGCGTGGCGGGTGGCTCCTCTCGCCGCCCTCAGCCCCGACGGACAGCGTTCACCGCCCCGCCGGTCTCTGCGTTGCGTCCGGAACGCCTGGAGAAGGAGGCCAGCACCGCCTGGGCAGTACTCGCCGCTCCACACAGCTCCATGCGCGCATCCCGCGGATTGGGACGGCTCCGACGAGGCTCGGAGCGCTGATGCTTCAGCGCGCCGGCCGCTGCTCGAGAGGAGAAAAAGAAGCCACGCTGCACTGCTCGCTGTGCGTGGCGGAGCCCAAACTGGCCACCGCACAGGACAGGGGGTGCAACTGCGGAACGCCGCGCTGAGTCAGTCGCTGCTGGGAAGAAGGCATTCGCAGCTTGCGAGCCGCACCGCATCCGACAAGCAGGGCAGATATAGATGATCGGAAGCAGCAGTGGCTGGGACTCGACGACAGCCGGCGGTTGTGAGGCGCTCAATGGTCTCAACTCCAGGCAGGACATGCTCCGCCAGCGTTGTTCTGGACAAAGTGCAGACATCCAGAGCATATTGGGTAAAGTGGAAGGAGCGAAATGCACAAACAGACATGCAAAGAAAAGCCTGGCGCTTGACCAACGAAAAGTCCAGAGCACTTGGGCAAGCGGCATGCACAAACAAACAGCCTTGGAGATGGATGTGCGCGGGACGCCGGCGGAGAACCCCAGTGCCCACAGGCTGTCCACGGTGCCATTCCCATGCGCTGCGTTTGCTTCCTGGCCCGGTGTGCTCCTCCGTGGGTGGAGGAGGCAGGGCGGACGGCAAGAGGGCAAATCGCGCGCACTCGTTCACGCGGACAACTCGGAGTTATGGAAGGGCGTGCCATGGAGCCTTGCGTCGCGGTTGCAGCCCTCGCGCGACTAGAAATCAGACCGCAGGGAGCCACGAAAGCGCGAGCGGCGGCCACTCTGGTCGCGAGGTCCCCATATGCAGCCCAGCCGCGCTCGGGAAGCAAATCCTTGCGCGTCTCGTGCAACGGAGCATAACGGGTCGGAGCTCAAATCATGTCCTGCCCTGCCGCTTCTGAGCAAGGCCACCGGTCAAGCCCGCGCGCTTCTCGTCTTCGCCATTCCTGTAATCGCCTGCCGATGGATATCGGACCAAACATTGAAGGTCGGAGGAGTTTGCTGTCCAGGTCGTTGACGTGAGGCCTGATGCTGCAGCGCGAGCAACCTGTACGACCGGACAAGCGGGATCCAGCGCAGACGAGCAGGAAGGCGCAAGAGCCGCAGTAACATTAGCCTCCCCACCCCGAGACGCACGTCTCCTACCAACACGCCGCACGTGCCGACGACGGCGGCGCCTCACTCCTGATCACCAGGCTGATGGTAATCAGCAGGAGAGTGCATCCGCTGCATGATGGCGTCGTTGATGCCAGGCACGCAGACAGACAGCGAGCGCCAGGTGGCGGCTCCGATCTTGACGTGGATGCGGCTGGAAGGACGTCATCGCCGCGCTCGTGGCTGACTGTGCCTCTCTCGGGCTCGGACTTGGACGCAGCAACAGAGATCCCACTCGCCCGTCCTCCCAGCATCTCCGCTCCGCATGCAGTCCACTCCGAGAAGCACTGAGTGCCACGCACTGGATCGCCATTTCTTATTCTTGCATCTATTCCGGAAATGGACACAAGTTTACTCTTCATGTTTGTATCGGACGCCTTTTATGGACGAATATTTCCAAGGGCGACTAAAAATCCAGAGCAACCAGCTCCACCACAAGACCATGAATGAGACCGCGGTGTTATCACGAAAGCGTCTAATGCCTTCGACGGTCGCCACTCTCTTGCTTCTCCCTCTCGACGTCTCCACAATGACGCGGCGCTCGCTTCTCCGTCTCCGTCTTTCGTTCGCGGCTCCTCTCCGCGAGGATCCCATTGAGATCGAGCCGTCGACGTGTCCGCCGCGTTGCACCGAAGGCGGAGACGCTGGACACGGCCAGCATGGCGGACGGGATGTGGTGGCTGCCTCGGGCGGTGGGTACGCTACAATGGAGACATGGATTGAGTTCTTAAATACACGCACGGGTGGAGCTCTCGCTCGCTCGACCCGCTCTACCTGCTCTTAGCGCCGGTCGGCGACAGGTTCATGCGCAGCTCGGCCAGGCACGTGAGGCATCCGCGGGTCTCCATGAACTCGTCGAAGCCGCCGCCGGCCGGCACGTCGTCGCCCGAGCTGCTGGCGCGACGCGCGTAGTAGCTCACGTCGAAGGCCGACATGTCGATGAAGCCCGAGCAGGCGCCGCAGACGGCCTCGCCGCAGAAGCGGCAGTGGTGGCAGCGGCGCAGGTTGAGCGCGCGGAAGGGCTTGTCGCACTGGAAGCAGCGGTCGCTGTCCACCCAGGCCATCTTGGTCAGGCGGTGCATGACCACCTCGGGCTTCGCGGCCTGCACCAGGTGCTCCAGGCTCCCGGCGAGCGTCTGCAGCCACTTCTTGTACTTCTTGCTGATGGAACTCTCGGCCGTCTGCGCCGCGCGCACGCGCGGACTGGCCGTCACGCCCTTGAGCACGAGCTTGTTGGGCATGAGCGACAGCAGCAGCGACACCCGCACAGTCGTCGGCGCGCTGCCGGCGTCGCGCGGGCTCGTTGGGTCGGCGTCCGGGTCGCCCAGCTCCTCGATGACGAAGCCCGAGTTGCGGAAGTGCAGCCGCTCCGTGCGCGACGACTTGGGCAGCTCCGGGATGTCCTTGAAGTTCATGGACGAGAGCGTGTGCACGCCCACGCGCACGCGGCCGGGCGCCGGCTTGGTGTGCCGCGCGAACACGCGGCCGCGGCGCTCCAGCCCGGCGCCGACGTCCTCATGCGCGTCCTCGCCGCCCTCGCTCCCGGTGGACCCGCGCCGGATGCTGTCGCGGTCCGTGCCGAGCGTGAAGCCCGGCGGGGCCTCGCGCTCGAAGACGTCCTGGTAGCTCATCATGGTGAAGTCGTGGTGGTTGTCGACGCCGCCGAGCTTGTTGAGCACGCGCAGCGTGAGCCAGTGCGCGCAGTAGGCGTCGTCCTCGGAGAACTCGCGCCACTCGTTGCCGTCGCCGCCCTCGGGGTCCTGCGCGAACGGCGGCGGCGTCGAGCACGTGAGCTTGTCGAGCGTCACGCCGCCCTCGAACAGCTTGCCGAAGAGCTTGCGCATGACCTCGGCGTAGCTGTTGCTGCTCGGCGCGTCCAGGAAGTCGAGCAGCTCGGTCACGTCCGCGTCCAGCGTGGCCACGGCGCGCACGAGGTGGAACTCGCTCGGCAGGCCACCGCCGCCGCGGCCGAACGTGTGCACAGTGGACACGCTGGGCGGCACATCGGCGCCCGCGAGCTCGTACAGCGCCGTCTGGCCCTTGGTGCCCACGAACGACCACTTGGGGCTCGCGGCCAGCAGCGCCAGGTCCAGCGCGTCCTCGCGCAGCCGCGCCAGCACGCGCGCGGACGGCGCGTGGCCCGATGTCTTGCTCTCGGTCGTGCGGCTCATGGGCGGGCGTCCGGCCGGCGGGAGCAGCAGCGCAAGCAGCAACAGCAGCAGCAGCAGCAGCAAAGAGGATTCGCGAATGACCTTCTCCACTGGAGACTTCATCCAAGAAGCGCGAGGAGCCCAAGTGGTGGCGGGATGCTCTGGATCTCTGCGTGGGTGGGTGGGGCCGGTCGTTTGTTCTTTTTCGGTATGTTTTTGGCAGAATGGGCCTCAATGTGGTGACGCGCCGCGCTTGGCTTGTAAAGTTCAGTCTTGTGGTGTTCTCGGAGTCTCAAAAGAGTGGGACTCGAGGCTGCGGACGTCACTGGGCAGCGGGACTGACGCGCTGTCCGTCGTCTCGGTGGTGGGCCAATCAGCGTCAAAGGATCAGCAACTTCAAACACAGTGCCCTTTCCCATGCGCGTGGACCGAAATCCAGAGTATCGGAACCAGGATTGCGACTGTCCGAGTCCAGGACATTTTTTTGTCGCTTTGTTTGTAAAAAAAATCGAAGACGTCATTTCAAAACCATTGTAAAACGACTCTCTGGACAGAAACGTCATAATTACCCACTCCCGATGGCTACAACAACGTCAGCGGGATCATGTCGCCATTGCTGCCGGTGGTGCCGCCGCTCGCGCTGCTGCGGACGCTCGCGCTGCTGCCGTCCGCGTCGGTGGCCGGGAAGACGACGAACTGCCTCGTGGCCACGGCCGGTGGCGCCAGCGGGATCATGTCGTTGCGCGGCGGCTCGAGGCCCGAGCCCGAGACGTCCGTGAAGGACGAGGAGGCGGCGGACGAGCGCGAGCCGCCGCCGCCGCTGCCACCGTCCGCCGACTCGCTGAAGGACGAGAAGTGGTAGCGGACGCCCTCGCCGCGCCGCGGGTCGTGCTCGGTCACGTCCAGGAACCGCGAGGGCGTCGCGGACGTGGACGAGGACACGACGGAGGCCGCGGCGGCGGGGCCGTCCGCGAGCGAGAGCGAGGTCAGCGACGCGTCCGAGAGCGACGCGGTGGTGCCGCTGCCGAGCGAGGCGAGCGACCGCGACTTGAGCGAGCTGCTGGCCGTGGACAGCGACGCGTTGTACTGCTCGAGCCCGCGCATGGCGGCGCCCAGCGAGTCGGCGCTCGTCCACTGCTTGCGCGCCAGCTCCGGGTGCGGCAGCGCCGCGTTCAGCTTGCCGCGCTGCAGCGCCATGGCGAACTGGTACGACGGCGGGGGCGGCGGCGGCGGCGGTCTCCTGCTGGCCACGACCGCGTTGTTGTTACTGCTGCTGCTGTCCGCCGACTCGTCCAGCACGTCGTCAAAGTCGGGCAGCGAGAGCGAGAAGCCGTCGCCCGCCGGGTCGCGGTCCACCGAGTAGAGGCTGAGCGACACGCTATCGCTGCCGCTGCTGCCGCTGTCGCGCGCCGGGTCCGGCAGGCTCGGTGCGCCCGACAGCCGCTGCTCCAGCTCGTACGCGCAGGCGTTGCACGCGCGCAGGGCCGCGGGCGTCTTGTCGCTCGAGCTGGCGCGCTCGCGGCCGCTGCTGCCGCTGCTGCTGCCGCTGTCCACGCTCGAGTGCGTGGCGGTGGCCCAGTCGCCGCTGTCGACGGCGCGGCCGCTGTGCGCGTCCACGTGGCCCGAGCAGGCGCCGCAGACGGCCTCGCCGCAGAAGCGGCAGTGGTGGCAGCGGCGGAAGGCGCGGAAGGCCTTGAGGCAGATGTAGCAGTGGTCGCTGTCCCGCCACTGGGCCGCGTCCACGGGCTGCAGCGCGAGCCCGAGCGCGTTGCCGCCGCGCGCGTTCTCCTTGTCCGGCGGCGGGAACCTGGCGGCCACGGCGCGCGCAAGCGACGCGGCGCCGCCGGCCGCGAGGCCCTGCAGCCACCGGCGCGTCTTGCGGTCGCTCTTCTTGTCGCCCTTGGCGTCGGCGTCCGGCAGCAGCGAGAGCACGAGCGAGACGCGGCACAGCCCGGGGCTCAGCGGCTCGACGACCACGCCCGAGTCGCGCAGGTGCACACGGTCCGTGGCCTCGGACTTGGGCAGCGGCGGCACGTCGGCCAGCGTCGTGGACACGAGCGCGTGCACGGCCACGAGCTGCGGGTCGCCGCGTCCGGCGCCGGCCGCGGCCGACCGGCCCAGGCGGCGCAGCGAGTCGCGGTCGAAGGCGTCCTGGTAGCTCACGGCCGTCGTGTCGCGGTGGTTCTCCACGGCGCCGAGCTTGGAGACGCAGCGCAGGCTCAGCCAGAGCACGGCGTAGGCGTCGTCGAGGGAGTAGCGGTCGCTTGCGGCTGTGGGCGACGAGCACGTGAGCTTGTTGAGCGCCACGCCCGCGTGGAAGTGCGTGCCGAAGAGCGCGGGCCCGGCCGCGGCCAGCGCCTCGGTCGTCGGCGCGTCCAGCACGCGCAGCACGTCGTCGGCCGCCGCGTCCACCGTGGCCACGGCGCGGACCACGTACGGCTCGCCGCGGCCCGGGACGCGCTCGTACAGCAGCGCGCCGCCGTCCGCGTCCTCGAGCAGCCGCCAGGCCGCGGGCGGCGCCAGCGCCTGCTGGGCCAGCGCCCGAGCGCTGCGCCGCGCGTAGTCGAGCACGCGCGCGGACGGCGCGTGGCCCGAGCGCTTGTTGGCCTGCGTGCGGCTCTGCACGCGCGGGTTGAGCCGCGAGCGGCGGAAGTCGTCGGCCGCGGGCCGTCCCGCCTTCTTGCGCGTCACCGCGGCCGAGTACTCGACGCCCTTGGTGTTCATGAAGTACATGGCGAGCGACGGGTGTGGATGCGGACGGTCCGCAATGGACGAGGAGGCGGATGTGGACGACAGATGCGGATGCGGACGGTCCGCAGCGGACGAGGATGCGGATGCGGATCAGGATGCGGACGATCCGTCCGGCGGCTTGCGGTTGGTCGCGGCTTGCGGTGCGGCCGGACGATGCGAAGTGAGACCGAGGACGGACGACGGGCGAGGAGAGGAAGGATTCGAGGAAGGGAAGAACCGCATGAGGCATCGCGCGCGCTTACAGTAGCCAGGAAGGCCGTC
>JAADYB010000261.1:0-28141 GCA_023338075.1 Phytopythium litorale
CATGCAGCTCTCGATGCTGCGTTTCCCGAGTCGTCCTCTATCATTTGATCTCCGCCCACAGTCGGCATCAAGGAAAAGATCCTCGAGCACGTGAAGCGAAGTGCCCCATGTCGTCGTCGTCCGTGCAGGTGGCGCCCACGCGCATGTGCGTGCCCCGCCGCCGCTCCCCCGGCCATAGGCGTCATGTCCGTAGTATGTGGCGCTGACGTGTCCGCTGCTTGGGCTGCGCGCAGGGCGCTGACGACGTTCAAGACGAAGCGCGTCGGCGCCAAGAAAGGTTCGCGCCGCCATGGACCCGCATGGCTTTCGCTGGGTTCCCTTCTCGCGTGCAGCGCTAAGCGTGCCACCTGTTGCTCTCCGGTCTGCCGGGCGACCTGGACAGGCTATGAGCTGCTGAAGAAGAAGGCCGACGCGCTCAAGATGCGGTTCCAGGCCATGCTCAAGGAGATCCAGAAGACCAAGCTGGCCATGTCGAACGAGGCCTCGGAGGCCTTCTTCTCGCTGACGCAGGCGCAGTACGCGGCGGGCGACTTCCGCACCAAGGTGATCGAGTCGGTGACGACGGCCGAGATTCGCACGATGAACCGCATCGACAACGTGGCCGGCGTCAAGCTGCCCGTGTTCACGGAGGTCGAGGTGAGCCGCGAGAAGAGCGAGAACATCGGCCTGGCCGGCGGTGGCGGCAAGATCCAAAACTGCCGCGAGAAGTTCCGCGTCCTGCTGCGCGCGCTCATCAAGCTCGCGTCGCTCCAGGTACCGCGGGCTTGCGTGTGTCTATCTGTCTGCTCGGTGGTGGTCCCTAACTGCGCGGAGTGCGCGCGCAGACGTCGTTCGTGACGCTGGACGAGGCCCTCAAGGTGACCAACCGCCGCGTCAACGCGCTGGACAACGTACGTGCCGCGCGCAGTAGCCAACCAGTCAGCCAGCCAGCCAGCGACCCGTTGTGCCCTCTGGACTCACGCTGCCATGCCGCCGCAGGTGACGATCCCGCGCATCGAGACCACCATCTCGTACATCTCGCGCGAGCTGGACGAGCTGGAGCGCGAGGACTTCGTCCGGTGCGTCTCGCCCGTCGCCGCGCCGCCTTTGCCAATGCCCTGACGCCTCGCTGTGCAGCATCAAAAAGGTTCAAGCCAACAAGATCGAGGAGGGGAAGGTGGAGCTGGCCAAGAAGAAGGTGGCCGGTACGTCTCGCGCTCGGCCCTCCCGCCCTCGACTGGTACTCGCTCGCACCCACTCACCCGCCGCTTGTGTTGCCGCGCAGACGAAGCCGCGGCACTGGCGGGTCCGGCGCCCGGTGCCCCCGCCGGCTCCAACCCGTTCGACCGGGACGACCCGTTCGCGGACGTGGTGGCGTCGGACCGCGACATCCTCGCGCAGTTCGAGCCGGCCGCGGACGCCGACGTGGTCTTCTAGGCGCGTCCAAGCTCAGCGGCCGGGGACTCCTGTCATGAGGGAGCGCGCGCCAGCGTTGCTGTAATGGGCTCGGAATGGAGCAGCGGATTTGTCAGTGTTTTTGTATGTCGCCAATGGGCCACTTTGACTCGGACACGAAGCGCCGCGAGAGTCCATAGTGAACCGCAGTGTAAAACCGTCGGTGGCGAGCTGATGGAGCCGATCGCCAAGCGGCTGCGGCAGTCGGCCGAGAGCGCGCTGCTGCCGACGGCCAAGCGGCCCAAGCCGCGCCGGGGCGGCGAGGAGGAGGAAGAGGACGTGGCCGCGCGCATCCGGCGGCTGGAGGCCGAGCTGCAGCAGTCGGGCGGCTCGTCGTCGAGCGACTCGGACAGCGACTCGGCCAGCGACGACTCGGGCGGCTCGGATCATGACGGCGAGGACGGTGGCGGCGTGCTGAGCCTGTCGGCGTACGCGGACGAGCGCGTGGAGGCGCTGCCGGCGCAGCTGCTGCCGCCCGCGGAGTCGTCGGCGTCGGCGCTGGCGCACGGCGGGAAGCCCAAGCGCAAGAACAAGGACAAGGCGCCGAGTGCGACGGCCGCGCAGCTGGCCCTGCTGGACGAGATCGACTGGCCCAAGAAGGTGCCGTTCGCGTGCAAGCCGTGCGGGTTCGTGGGCGAGGACATGGCCGCCTTCGAGGCGCACCGGCGGTCGGAGGCACACCAGGCGCGCGCGGCGGTCGGGCAGGGCCGGCTGCAGTGCGCGCTGTGCGCCAAGGCGTTCACGAGCCCGAGCCAGCTGGCGGAGCACAAGGCCGGCAAGTGGCACCAGCAGCGCCTGCTCCAGCGGAAGGAGCGCCACGTCGTGCGCGTGTGCTACGACTTCATGCGCGGCTCGTGCCGCCGCGGCGCCGGCTGCGCGTTTGAGCACACCGAGACCAAGGCCATGAAGCGCGGCGCGGCGCTCGACAAGACCCGGCGGCGCGCGTGCGACGCCTTCGCGCGCGCGGGCACGTGCCGCTTCGGCGACAAGTGCTTGTTCAGCCACGCAGCGAGCGAGTGAGGCGTGAGGGCAGGCGGGCGAGCAGGCAGGCGTCCATTCATTCAATAGAGTTGGTTCCCATTCCGATGCGGCGCGGCGCTCACTTGTCGAGGCGGCCGCGCACGAACGCCTCGACGCTCGCGGGCGTGAACTCGGCGTTGAGCTCCCGCGAGACGTGCACCACGGTCTCCAGCAGCGCGGAGCCCTGGTAGACCATGACGACCGGCAGGTCGGCCGCGGCGATGGACGCGTCGGCCTCCCTGGCCGCCATGGCGGCGAACTGCTCGAGGCGTCAGTGAGCGGCAGGCGAGGGGCTGGGCAGCGCGCGGGCGGACGCACCTTGACGTGCACGAGCTTGGCGGCGAGCAGCTCGAGCTGCCGGTTGAGCAGCTCGCACGCGTAGTTCTCCGCATCGAACAGGTGCACGAGCATCTTGCCGGCAGGCGGCGCGGGCCCCACGAGCTGCACGAACCGCTCCGGCGACAGGTACTCGAGCTCGCCGTACACGGCCCCGGTCGGCGCGGCGGCCTGCAGCTGCGCCAGGCGCTGCCGGCGGTACTGCTCCATGAAGGCGGCCTCCGCCGGGTCGTCCTCGTCGCTGTCGTCCTCGCCGCTGTCGAGCTGGAGCTGCTGCAGCTCGGCGGTCTCGTGCGGCTCGAGCGCCGTCACGCCCTTGGCGATCCGCAGCAGCGCCTGCCGCCGCTCGCCCTCCTTGCGCGCGCGCTGCAGCGACCGTCAGGTGCCGTCGAGCGCCGCCGAGAGGGGGAGGGAGACGGACAGACGCACGCACCTCCTGGCGCTGGTGGCGCTTGTGCGCCTTGTAGTCGTTGATGACGCCCTTGGGCCCCGTGTGCGCCGACGTGAACGCCCGCCGGTCGCCGGGCCGCGCCGCCCGCTGCGGCTGGCCCCACCCGCTGTCGCGGCCCACGGGCGTCTGGCGCCACGGGCCCGTCGGGTCGGCCACCGACCGCACGCGCTCCGTGATCTCCTCCTCCGCGTCGCTGCCGCCCGGCGTGAGTCCGAGAGGAGCGGGGGACGCAGGGAGTGCAGTGCACAGGGGACGCCCTACCTGGCCTCCGAGTCCGAGTTGTCGAGGCGGCGGCCGCCCAGTTCGTCCGCGTCGCGGTCGCGCTGCACGCTGTGCTCGAGAAAGAAGCGCTCCATGGTGGCAGCGGCAGGTTGAGTTGTAGTGTGGGATCTGCCAGGCAGCGAGCGGGATCGCAGCGGGCCGAGGGGGCGGCTGCTCGGCGCTTTGGCCGCCGCTTGGCGCGTCAGCCGGTCAAGAACGGAAGGAAGGAGAGGAGGAGGCGGGAGGGAGAGCCAACCAACACAAGAGCACCATGCATTCCGCTCTCTACGGGGAGCCCCGCTCCGTGCCGCCGACCCGCACACAGCAGTCGGCCGGGCCGGCGTCTGCGCTCGCCGTCGCGCTCTTCCTCGCCGCTTCTGCGCGCCGCTCAGCCCTTGCCCGACTGCTTCATGAGCCACTGGATGACCTGGTCGATGTTGACGAGGCGCAGCGCCGAGATGGGGATCACCAGCCACGGGTTGTCCACGATGTAGTCGAGGTTGAGCTCGCGGATCAGCTCGGGCTCCGAGATGTGCGGCTCCAGGTCGATCTTGTTGGCCAGCACCAGCAGCGGCGTCGTCGCCAGCTCGCTGGGGCACAGCGCGCGTGTCAGTTAGTCCAGGGAGGAGTCCACGCATGGCGCCAGCGCCGGCAGCAAGGCGGCGTACCGGTCCTCGAGCAGGCGGTGCAGCTCCTTGCGCGCCAGCGAGATTTGGTCGAACTGCGCGGGGGCACGAGCATGTGAGAGCGCGTCCAGAGCCGGCCGCGCCGCGGCGAGGGGCACGCACCGCGTTGGCGTCCACCACATAGATAATCACGTCGCAGCCGCGCGTGTAGCGGCCCCACTCGCTGCGGTACTGCGCCTGGCCGCCGATGTCCCAGCACTTCATCTGCACGCCGCCCTTCTTGACCAGTTTGACGTTCAGCCCGATGGTCGGGCACGTCTCCACGGGGTGGCCCATCGCCATGACGTTCAGCAGCGTCGTCTTGCCACTGTGGTCCGCCGGTTCGTCGGTCAGTCCGTCTGCCGGGCGTCAGCAAGCCCACGGGTCGAGGACGTACCTGTTCTCGAGGCCCACGAGCACCACCTCGAGCTTCTTGGTGTAGAAGGCCTGGAGCATCTTCTGCAGGATGCCGCCCATGGTCGTTCGCTGCGCTCGCACCACCCGCGTCAGCCCCGCGAAGCAGACAAGTGCCGGATCGGGCGAGGGAGCCATCTGTCTGGGCAGGGGGGGGACGACCCCCCCCACTCCACCCCCCCTCCCCCTCTTACAAGTCCCCCCACAACACCACAGAACCCGGTGGGGACAATACACTGGCAAGGCGACATCACGAGCGCCCACCTTGTCGTTGGTCGCGGCGTCAGGGGCCGTCGGTCGGAGGTGTCGATGGCGGTCCGCGCGAATCTATCTGGTCGCCGGGTTTGGTTGGGGTTCCCGCCTGGTTTTTCCAGCGACGTCAAAGTTCTCCCGGCGGGGAGAAGAAGGCGGTCGAGCAGGTCGCGCGAAGGTCGCTCGTCCCGAACGTCCCGAGTCCTGACCGTCTCCAGAAGGGGACCGCGTCCCGCGTCTCCGTGCGCACCAACCAAATCACCGCCGCATACCCAACAAAACAGCGCGTAACAGCGGCCCGACAGCTTCGCCCACTTCGGCTTCCTGCTCGTCTCCTGCGGAGCGACTGACCGCCCTACCGCCCGCCCCCTCCCGCCCCCTCCCTCTCCAGCGCCCATGCTGCCGCTCGGAGCCTCGCTGCGGCGCCTGGCCGCGCGCTCCTGCCGCCTTGCGGCCGCCTCCGCCGGCAGCCGCGCGCTGTCGCTGCCGCTGGCGCCGCAGTCGGTGGCGCGCCGCTTCGTGCACCTGCAGCCGCGCGCGCTGGCGGCGTCGCTGCCGGCCGACGGGTCCATCGGGTCGGTGAGCGCGCTGGCCGAGGCCGAGGAGGAGGAGGACGAGCTGGAGCAGATGGTGCTCGAGCCGCTGGACGCCGAGGTCGCCACGTCCGGCTTCGCGGGCCAGCAGCCGCTGAGCGACTTCGACCTGTCGCCGGAGCTCATGCGCAACCTGGACAAGGCCGGCATCACGCACCTCTTCCCGGTGCAGGTGCAGTCGTTCGCGACCATGCTGAAGGGTGCCCACATCCAGGGCCGCTCCAAGACGGGTTCGGGCAAGACGCTCGCGTTCGCGCTGCCCATCGTGGAGAAGATCCTGTCGTCGCGCGAGGCCGCGGGGACATCGCGCCACCCGCGCGCGCTGGTGCTGCTGCCCACGCGCGAGCTGGCGCTGCAGGTCACGGAGCAGATCAAGCGCGTGTCGCCGCAGCTCAAGACGGTCGACATCGTCGGTGGTGTGTCGTACACGCTGCAGGAGAACCGGCTGCGCCGCGGCGTGGACATCGTCGTGGGCACCCCGGGCCGCATCATGGACCTGGTCAACAAGGGCTCGCTGTCGCTCGACGAGGTCGAGACGTCCGTGCTGGACGAGGCCGACATGATGCTCAAGTTCGGCTTCCAGGAGGCGGTCGAGACGATCCTGGGCTGGGCGCCGGCGGACCAGCAGTGCGTCATGTGGTCGGCCACGTTCCCCACGTGGGTCAAGTCGATGGCGCGCAAGTTCCTCAAGGACCCCGTGTCGATCGACCTCGTCGGCCGCGACGACAACCACGTGCCCGCGACCGTGGCGCACAAGGCCATCCACGCGCCGGCCAACACGCGCGTGGACCTGCTTGAGAACGTGCTGCGCCACCACGCGAACGGCGGGCAGTGCCTCGTCTTCACCGAGACCAAGCAGGAGGCGGACGAGATCGCCAACCGCCTCGGCAAGCAGCACGTGCGCGCGCTGCACGGCGACCTCTCGCAGGGCATGCGCACGTCCACCATGGACGGCTTCCGCAAGGGCTCGGTGCAGACGCTCGTCTGCACAGACATCGCCGCGCGCGGGCTCGACATCGCCAACGTGGACCTCGTGGTGCAGTTCCGCCTGCCGAGCGACAAGGAGAGCTTCGTGCACCGCGCGGGCCGCACGGGCCGCGCCGGCCGCTCGGGCACCAACATCGTCTTCTTCGACCGCCAGGACGCGCAGGACGTGCTCGACTTTGAGCGGCGCTACCACCTGACGTTCAACCAGGTGGCGCCGCCGTCGGCCGAGATGGTGGTGGACGCGGCCGTGGACGACGTGAACAAGCGGCTGAGCGCGCTGCCGGCCAGCTCGGCGCGCCTGTTCGAGGCTGCGGCGCAGCAGCTTCTGGCCGAGCAGGGCGTCGGTGCGCTCAGCTCGGCTCTCGCCATCCTCAGCGGCTTCGACGGCAAGCGCCTGCAGTCCGTCTCGATGATCAACGGCCGCCCGCGCATGCAGACGGTCGCGGTCGAGGGCGTCGAGTCCTCGCGCGAGCTCAACCGCGCGCTGGCGTCCTTCTCGACCGACGGCGCGCGCTTCGACATCCACCCGATCGAGGACAAGCTCGTGTTCGACGTGCCGCACGGGTCGCTGGACAAGCTGCGGGAGCACTTGGCCGCGTCCGGACTGGCGCACGCGCAGGTGGCGCCGGCCACGGAGCTGCCGCGCGTGCTCATCGACAAGCGCGCGTCCAACCGCGGCGGCAACGGCGGCGGCAGCAACCGCTACGGCCGCGGCGGCGGCTCGTCCTCGTCGTTCAAGCGCGGCGGGGGCAGCGGCGGCTACAGCCGCAACCGCAGCGGCGGCGGCGACTCGGACTCGTTCCGTCGCAGCTTCGACTCGTCCTTCTCGCGCGGACGCAGCGGCAGCTTCAGCAAGGGCGGCGACAACCGCTCGCGCGGCAAGTCGCAGTCCAGCGGCAGCAAGTTCGGCCGCTACTCGGAGAGCTCGGGCCGCGACGACCGCAGCTGGTCCAAGTCGTGGTGAGCGGCGGCGGCCGCCACGCCGGTCGGCCCCTCGCCCGCCCGCCCGCCAGTATAGTATTTAGGATTCCTCTCACCGGTATGACTCTTTTCCTAATAGATGTCAGGAAACAACAGAGCGCGCACGGACGTCTATGTGCGGGCTTATGGGCTGGCATAAATACTAGTGCTCGGCACTGATGCACGGCACGGAAGGGCACGGAGGGGCCTGGCTAGCGGCCGAGGCCCGTGGCGCCCTCCGAGTACCCTCGGCGGCGGATGAGCGCGAGCGCGTCGTCGGACGGCGCGAGCGACGAGAGCGACTGGCGGAACTCGGGCATGGAGGCACCGCGGAAGTCGATGCGGTCCTGGCGCGTCTTGGCGGCGCCCCGCAGCGCGCGCGAGGCCGAGGCGGCGGCGTCCTGCGCGGCCGAGAGTGAGCCGGCGCCGAGGAAGAGCCCGATGGACTTGTCCAGGTCCGGCCCGTCCTTGGGGCACTGCAGCGCCAGGCGCGCGGCCAGCGCCACGAGGTCGCGCAGGAAGTGCGTGAGCTCGAGCAGGCGCGAGGCGCCGTACTTGTCGGCGTCCAGCACCACGAGCTGGCGCGCGGGCAGCTTGGTCTGGCGCAGCTGCGCGGCGAAGGCGGCGCAGGCGGCACAGCGGCGGCTCTCGAGCAGCAGGGCCTCACGCAGCTGCTTGAACTCGCGGAAGCGGCGCTCGGCGCGGTACACATCGCCTGTCAGCTGGTGGCACGTCTCGATCTCGTACACGAAGCGCGCCTTCTTGAGCGCGCCTTCGCGCTTCTCCTCGAGCCGGTAGCGCAGCACCTGCACGGCCAGGGGCGTCGCGCGCAGCGCGTGCAGCTGTGCCAGCGACACGTCCGACGACGCGCGCGAGGGGCGCAGCATGGCGTCCCTGGGGGCGGGGGGCGAGGCGGCCTGCGGCTTGGGCAGCAGTCCCATGGAGCGCGGGGGCGGGCTGGCGGCCGGTCAAAGCGGGAGTGAGCAGGCTGCCGGCCGTCGGACCGACCGGATCCGATACGCGACGCCGGATAAGAACGAGTATAGTGAGAGCAAGAGAGAGGGCGGGATCCGCCAGAGGGAGAGCGACTTGGCGCAGGTTCAAGGTGTTGATGCGAACTTTGAGATGATTTTCGAAGGAGACACGCGAACCTAGAGAGGTCGGATCGAACCTTGCGGGGGAGATGCGAACCTATTCGGCACGACCAGACGAGCATTCACATGCCGAGCAGCTCCGGCTTGAGGCGACTCCAGGCCTCGACCAGACGACCGTGCTCCTCGGGATGCGCGCGCAGCAGCGCCGCCGGGTCCTGTCGAGGCATCGCGACGAGCTCGTGGTGAGGCTCTGGGTGGCGACAGAGGGCCGCAAACCCCACCGAGGCCACAAGCGCGGCGGCGCAGCGACGGGGGCGGGGCGGACCATCCACCGACAGAGGCGGACAGACGGACAGACGGACAGACGGACAGAGGCACGCACCTCGGCGAAGCACACGAAGATGGTGGCCACGATCGAGTCCAGCACGGACGACACGACCGCACACATGGCGTAGCCGACGGACGCGCAGGCCACGAACGTCACGACCACCACGTTGAACGTCTCTGTCACGAGCGGGCGACGGCGTCAGCGTCAGCGGGCGGACCAGATCCCCACACACGCACAGTGGCACGGCGCCGAGCCAGCCACGCCACGCCACGCACCGCACTCCTGCGGGCTCTGCGCCTTCTCCTTGGCGCTGCACTGGAGCGCCACGAACAGCCAGCCCGACCCGATCACGCCCGACAGCGCGCCTGCGCAGCAATCCCGCCCGCGACGCGACGCGACACGGCACAACACGGGACGACAAGCTCGCCAGTCAGCCGCATGCGAGACGCGTCAGCCACGGCGGCCGACCGACGGCACGTACCGACGACGAGGCAGCCGACGGCCAGCACGCTCGACACGAGCGAGTCGTTGAGCAGCGCGCTCCAGCCGCGGTCGCGGAAGAGCCGCATCGTGTCCGTGCCGGCGGTCTGGAAGTCCTTGCCGTAGAGCGCCACCTGGCAGAAGGCGTACTTGTTAAAGTACTGCAGGTTGCGCGTCACGAGCTTGACGAGGAACTCGAGGCACGCGTTCGCGCTGCCCGTGGCCTTGCGCCGCGGTGCCGACAGCAGCAGCGTGTGCAGCGCGTTCAGCGCCGCGATGACGAGCGAGCCCACGCAGATGGAGCCCAGCGAGGTCGTCAGCGCGCGCGTCTGGGCCCGCTGGATCGTGTTGGCGTCGTGCGCGCCGAACCACCACTCGCCCACGGCGCCCGCCGCGACGCAGTGCACCACGTTCTTGGCCACCTGCACGAACCAGTAGAAGCTGCGCAACGAGCACAACGAACAGCGTCAGGCAGCTACCGATAGAGCGTCGCCATGGCGCTCGCGCAGCCCACCTGAGCAGCATGAAGAAGAAGCAGACGTTGCCGGAGGAGCTGAGGTCGTGAAGGCGGTGCACCGCCACGTGCAGCACGCCCAGCAGCGCGACGCTCCAGACCAGGATCCACACGCCCTGGGCGAGCAGCGCGGCGTAGGCCGAGGTGACGGCGCCCGGGAAGACCTTGAGGATGCGCGAGGCGGCTGCCAGGTTGGAGGCCGCGAACGCGATGGAGGGCCGGATGGACGTGTAGTACATGGCGATGGTGAGCGCGAAGAAGAGGTTGACGAAGCCGATGGCGCGGCCGCCCAGCCCCGAGCCGTGGAAGGCCAACGCCGAGGCGCCCAGCAGCGCCAGGATGCTCAGCCGCAGCGTCCACGAGATGACCAGCTCGGCGTGCTGGCGCAGCACGTGCAGCCAGAGCGCCGAGACCGCCGCGCCGATGCAGGACGTGGCGAGCAGCGCGAGGAAGATGGTGAGTCCGTGCGAGGACGACCCGTCACGGTGCACCGTGAAGTAGATGCTGGACGCGTTCGGCAGTCCGAGCACGAGCTGCGCGCAGGCCACACGGGGGTTAGTTAGTCCAGCAGCATCGGGCGGCGGCGGCGGCCACGCACCGCCACGAACGCCACGGCCGCCAGGTTGGCGGCGAACGCGACCGCGAAGGGCCAGTCCTTGCGCTCGTCGCGCCGCCCGCCGGCCGCCACGTGCGGCTTGTCCAGCAGCCGCTCGTCGTCTGCGCGCTCGAGCTCCATGCTTGGCTTCCCGGTCCTTGGCCTGCTTTGCGGCGCTGCTTGATGTTGGCGGAGAGAAAAACGTTAGATTCATCCGGAGATAACCAACAGGACGCCACTGACGACCCGCACTCCTCGCGTTCGTTACACGGAGTGGCGGTCAATCAAACGTCCCTGGTTGAAGCCGAAGCGACACCCCGCCCGAGTCGGCAGGCAGGAGGCGGGAGCATGGCGGGGCGGCGCGCGACGGTGGCGGGCTGTGCGGCGCCGGGGCCCTCGGCGGACGAGGGGGAGGAGCAGCTGCTGCTGAACCTGACGCTGGACGGTGTGCGCGAGGGCGCCTACATGCTGTGCAAGCACGCGGACGACCTGCTGGGGCACCACGCGCGGCAGGTCTTCCGCGACAAGGCGGCGTCCATGCGCGCCGAGAACGGCCTCTACTACTTCCTCAAGGACCTCGTGCGGCGCTTCGGCGCACAGCGGCACGCGTCCGCGCGCGGCCCAGACGGGGACCCGCCGCCGCTCGCGCTCGAGGCGCACGAGTTCCGCAAGCTGCTGGTCAGCGACCCGGCCTTCGAGAGCGCCGTGCCGAGCGAGCAGGCGGACGCGCTCTTCTGCCGCATCGCCGACCCGGACGAGCCGCGCAGGCTGCTGCGCCTGCAGGACCTGCTCGAGTTCTGCCTGCTCGACCAGGACCAGCTGTGCGTGCGTCCCACGGCCGGCGCTTCTCGCCGCGCGACGCTCACGCCGTGCGTGTCTGTCCAGGCGCCTGCTGCTCTTCAAGTACAGGCGGCACCTCCGCGCGCAGCGGCTGACGGACAATGAGGTAGCCGACACGTTCAAGCGGCTCGCGCACGCCGGCAGCGTCGAGATATCGCCCGAGCTGCTTCACGCGGCCGTGCGGCGCGACCTGGACGTCGTCCTCACTACCGGAGTGCGTAGTCCACGAGTCGAATGCCGGCCTATCGATCTGTTGACGCGCTTGCCGCTGCTTTGCATCCGCAGGAGACCGCCTTCCTGATGCAGCTCATGGACGCGGACCGCGACGGCGCGGTCAAGGTGAACGACTTTGAGGCGCTCCTCAAGGACGACAAGGCGGCGCTGGAGCTGCTGCACGCGCCGCGAGAGACTGGCGTGGTCGATGTCAAGTTCTCGCTGAACGAAGCCGAGGAGACGAGTCTGCGGCGCGAGGGGTTCACGCAGTTGTTCCCCGCGCTCCACGAGGCGAGCCGCATGTTCCTCTGGTACCGCTCGGCCGGCAAGGAGGAAGGCCGGCCGGCCATCTCGAGCATCAAGTACGCCGCGAGCGCTCGGGACACGGACCTCGTCGCGAAAGGCTTCACGTGTCTGCAGCAAGACGTGAACCGGAACGGCGCCTTCGGGAAGCACAAGTACATCTGGATGAACTTCGTCGCCCCCAGCAGCCAGCTGCTCGGCGAGGTCATCGACCTGTCGCTGACGACGGGGAGTCTGAGCGACCAGCATGACGCGCGGCTGTGGATGCCGCGCCACCGCGGGTTCAAGCTGGTCTCCGGCAACCTGAGCGAGAAGAGCCCCAAGAGGGCAGTCTTCCTGTGGCTGCGGCGACGGCGGACCTGCTTCAAGGAGGACCTGGTCGATCACCATGTCGAGCTGCTGGTGGAGTCGCCTCGGTCCCGAGTGATGTCTCAGTCCCACCTCGACGAGCTGGAGCAGCAAGTGCGCAAGACGCTCCGGCGCAATTGCCCTATCGACCAGGACTGCTCGCTCAACTTCATCCGGCTGTTCGAGGAGTTCGACCCGAAGAAGACGCGCGCGATCTCCAAGCAGGCGGCGCTGGTCGGGATCGAGACCTTCGGCATCAAGATGGACAAGAAGGTTCGCGCTTGATATTGGTGTGGAGGTAGCAGAGCGACTAACTCCTGGCTGCTCGCTCCAGGACTTTGCCGCGATCTGGGAGAGGATGAACCCAGTCGGGACGCGGCAGATCGATGTCGTCGCCTTTGCGCAGTTTCTCGAGCTCACTGACACGGAAATGTGCGCTGCGAGTGCTTGGGGAGTTCATGACCGGGAGTAGAGCTAACCGTGCCCTTGCGTGTGACTGAAGCGACGAGATGCTCAACACTCTACAACGCGGACTGACGTCGCGGATCAGCTACCAGGCGCCAAACTACCGTCTCGTTTTCCAGTCGTACAACGCGCTCGGGGACGGGAAGCTCAGTCGTTCGGACTTCCAGCGCATCTTCGCCACGAACCAGCTCAGCTTCACGAACAGCGAGCTGGGCAAAGTCATCCAGCGGTTCGACGTCAACAGCGACGGCGTCGTGGACTATTCCGACTTCCTCAAGTACATCACTGGCGAGTGCGACGCGTCCTCCCGCGCTGCAACGCGCGTGGCAGATGCCGCCGAGGAGATCCGGGCGTGGGCAGTCGAGCGGCAGAGCAAGAAGCTCGCGAAGGAAGGCAACATCGACTCGAGCGCCGCGTGGAAACTGCTCAAGCCCAAACACGGCAAGGCAGACCCGCACGCTGTCGACCACATCCTCCGACAGCGCCACATTCGCCTGGACGCCAAGAACTTGCAGCTGGTGATGGTGCTCATGTCCCCTGCGACCAACGGCAGCGTCAACCAGGCCGCGTTCCACTCGTTCGTGAACCACTTGCCGAAGAAAATGTACGCAACGAGGTCTCGTCTGGCGGGGTCGGTGGGAGACTAATCTTGATGCTTGCTTCCGTAGACCGGGCATGGTGTATGAAATGAAGAAGCTGGTTGGGATGACACTAGTCGACGGAGAGGCCGACACGGTCTTCAATCGCTTGAACCTCGAGTCGAACGGGAAGCTGCCCATCGTCAAGTTCTCGCAGCAGGTGAACGCATTCGCGGCCGAGAAGGGAGCAGCCGCGGTCGACTTGAAGGACATGACATACCTGATCCAGTGGACGGGGGCCTACTGCGCTGGCGACGGCTCGGTCCTCATCGATCGCTTTCTGGCGAGCATCCGGGAGAACCGCGAGCGGCGGAACATGAAGAGCGAGTTCGTCACGCACTATGATAGTCCGAAGTTCGTGGAGGGCGTGGCGCTCTTGCGAGAAGAGTTCAAGCGCTGCGCCAAGACGCCCGACGGCAAGTACAACTACTTGATCCCATTCCGCCTGTTCGACAAGGACAACTCGGGCCAAATCAGCCTGTCCGAGCTGGAAGCAGGCATCCGGGAGCTCGGCGTCGGGACGTACCTGAGCGACCAGGAGATCAAGGGGCTGATGCGAAGGTTCGACTCCAACTCGTCCGGCGCCATCGACTACCACGAGTTCCTGCGGTTCAACCTCGCCGAGTCATCCTCTTCCAGTCGACGCCTCAGTATCGCGAACCAGCCAGACGTGTCTGCGCAAAGCGTGATGGAGGAGATCATCGTCGGCGAGAGACTGACTGCCACTACTGTCGGGGCGTACTGCGCCTCGCTGAAGCGCATGTTCAGCATCATCGACAAGGACTCGCTCGGTGTGATACCAGCCGAGCGGTTCGCCGATGTGCTCAAGGAAATGGGCATTTCGTTGGCCAGCGCCGACCTGGACGCCTTGCTGAATGGGTTCCGAGGTGACAGCAAAGACAGCGACGACGTGCATTACCTCCACTTCTGCGACACGCTCGTGCTCGAGTGCGAGCGTCGGCATGAGGAGCAGACCTGCGTGGGGCTTCCTCCTACCGAGCTGCTGGAGCTGCTGAAGGAGTTGTTTCACGAGTACAACGCGGCCCAGCAGCGGTCGAAGGCGGCGGGTCGCGGCGCGTTCAGCATCCATGGAGCGCTCGGACTCGCCAAGGACGCGTCAGAGCTCGTGTTGCTGTCCATCGAGGACTTCAAGGAGGTGCTGTGGACGGCCGGTGTGCGGCACCCGTATTTGCGAGACGAGCTCGAGTCCATCATGAGCTGCTTCCAGACCCATCGCAACTCGGCATTCGACGTCAAGCTGTTCACCAACTTCTTGGCGAAAGGGACGCGAGCTCTCGTGGAGGTCACCGACGGCGCGCTCGACGTGTACGTGGTGCGGTTCCAAGAAGAGCTGGAGAACTTCCTGTCGACGGGTAGAGACGCCGGCGACCGCTTGTTCGCCATGTTCTCCGAGTTCGACGCCGACTCGAGCGGGACGATCTCGCACGACGAGTTCCTGAGCGTGTTGCAGAAGGTGGGTCTGCACCACTTCCTGCCACCAGAGGACGAGCGCTTGCTCATGAGCTTCCTCGACACCAACGGGGACGGAACCGTCTCCTACCAAGAGCTTCTGGACTTCGCCAGCCACGCGAATGAGAAGCTGAACGCTGCTGCTGCCCAGACAGCACCGCCGCCTGCATCTCCCACCCCTCCACCCGCTTCCCCTCCTCCACCATCGAAGCAAGAGTCGCCTGCCAAACCGGCCGACCCGCCGTCTGCGCCGCAGCCGCAGTCACCTACGGCTGGACCGACTTCCAGTGTCGTGTTCCCGAGGGAGCACTTGCTTGTCATGCAGCAGATCTGGAAGCTGAATCGAAAGCTCGCGCCTACGCCGTTTCCGTTCGACAAGTACTTCCGCAAGTACCGCATCAAGCCCGGCGAGCCCCGCGTGAAGACGCGCGTGTTTGAGAAAATCGTCGACAAGTTCCTCGGCCGGCTGGTGGAGAAGCGCGTTGCCTACAACATGAAGCAGGTGGGCGTCGACACACTCATCTCCATCTTCTCGACCGGGTCTGGCGGCGACAGCATCAACTACGATAACTTTCTGGACGCGCTATCCCAGGCCCAGACACTTACCGAGTCAAGGAAGCCGGAGGGCAAGGCACATGGCGACAGAGGCAGCAGTAGCAGCGACGAGGACAGCAGTAGCGACGACGATGCTGTCTCATGCAGCAGCGACGAAGGGGATCGACCGTCGGAGCGCAAGGCCAACGCAGCCAAGACCTCGCTGGGCAAGGCCATTCAGCGCGTGTACAGCTCGCCGAAGGAGCTGCAGGCGCTGAAGGCACAGGTCGCCGCGCTGAAGAAGGAGTTCGCGCACAAATCCTCCATTAGCGAGGCGAAGATGTTCAAGACGTTGGTGACGCTGGCGCTGCGCCTCCAAGCTCGCGAGGCCAAGCTCGTCCTGTCGGCTACTGGCAGCAGCAAGGGCAAGCACGACATGCTCAAGCTGCTCGAGATGATCGAAGCGCACGTTGACAGCTCGGTGGGGACCCCCGCTGCAGACAACAAGCCGAAGGGAGACACGAAGAAGGCGAGCAATGGCGCTGGGGGCACAACTACCAAGCCGATCGAGCTGACGCCTGGTCTGGCCGACAAGATGTATCGCTGCTTCATTGCGGCCGCCCAGCACAACATCAGTGCTCGAAGGCTTCTAGAGAAGTGCGACACGAAGCGGACCGGGAAGGTGACGCTGCTGGAGTTCCAGACCGTCCTCCGCCTCATGGGGTGCACTCTCACAGACGCGGAGCTCGAGGAGATCAAGCGGATGATCGGAGACGGGTCGTCGGCGCTACTGAACTACGGAGCCCTGGTTGCCAAGCTCATGGGGGACCAGGCGGCGCCTCCTCCGAGTCGGAAGCCTCCTGCGCCGAGCTTCTCCACTGCTGGTGTCCGGGCGACAGCGTTCCCTGACAAGCTGCAGGCGAACCGGCCGGCTCCTCTCCAGGTCCCCGCGTCTCCTGCTGCGGTGCCAGTCGCGTACGTGAACACTCCGCCGCATCCACGAGAGTCCGACCCGCCTTGCGTCCTGCCCATGTCTCCCGACGAGTCCAAGCGAGTCGACTCGTTCCTGCGCCAGTTCTTCGCCGACCTCCTCCACACGCGTAGGCTCTCGTCCGACGACCTGCTGCAGATGTGCGAGGCGTACGACCGCAGAGGCTCGGGCTTTATCTCGGTCGACGCCTTCCGCGCAGTCATGAGGCGCTGCGACATCGCGCTGTCCGCCGACGTCCTGGCGAGGACGATCGTCCCTCGGTTCACGACGGTCGCGGCCGACAAGTTCGACTACGTTGACTTGTGCGAGACGATCTCGGCGTCGGCGACCTCGGCACCGCCGCTGGCGCAGCTCGCGCTCTCCCCACCGCACACGACCAGAGCGGGCTCCTTCTCAGCGCACCCGGTGCTCCACCACAGCGCCAGCGCTCAGTCGTCGGCGCGGGACCAGCCAGACAAGGAGAAGGGAGACCTGTCGTCTCGAAGCGCGTCCAGTGGGGTACGACCCGTCCGATTCGATCGCGGTGCGAGTGCCAACGACTGACGCCTGCCTTGTTGTCTGTCCAGCGACTGCCCATTTCGCTACCGACGCTCGAGTCCGACCCCCGCAAGGCGGCCGAGTCCCGCAGCGCGCGGCCCAGCGCCGTGGAGACCGGCCGGCGAGGCGCGGGGTGGGCCTGCCCCGTGTGCTTCCACAGGCAGACGCAGCCCACGCAGACGTGCGAGATCTGCGCCGCGCAGGACCCGTCGTCGGTCGAGGCGCACGCGCTCGTCCAGTGCCTCGCGTGCGGCTTCCGCAACCACCTCGGCGCCGTCACCTGCGACCTGTGCACGAGCGAGCTGGAGCCGCGAGGAGGCGGGGGCCGCGCTGCGAGCGTCCCTGCGGCCAAGATCCCGTACGACGAGGGCTGGATGGACTAGCAGAGGCGGAGCGAGCGGCGGCAGGCGCTCACGAACAATACACGATGTGCTGCATGTTACGACGGCCTTGCAGCGCTCTCCCTCGTGCTCCTGACCCCGCGCGGGCCGACTACAGCGTGTGGTAGTTGCGGTACTCGTTCGTGGCCGGATCGAAGTCGCACAGCGGGGCCACGACGCGGAACCTCTTGCGCTTGTGCACGATCAAGTTGTAGCGCGTGCGCAGCACCCACCAGAGCTCGTAGTCGCCGCTGCAGACCGTGCGCGCGGCGTCGCCCGCGAAGAAGAGCGGGACGGTCGTGGTGCGGAAGCCGCTCGTGTACTCGCCCAGCAGCCGCACCTGGCTCAGGACGCGCTCGCTGCCGGGCTCGTGCACCTCGAGGAAGGTGCCGCAGTGGTTGTCGAGCGCGAACGAGCCGAAGCACTGCGTGATGTACCCCGTCTGCGCGTACGCGACGGCCACGCAGCGCTCCTTGCGCCGCCCGTCGACGCCGAAGCACGGCGCGAGCGCGTCGACGGACGCGTTCCGGTCCCAGCACGCGGGCATGGCGACCTCTTCGATGGGCGCCAGCGCCAGCTGCCGCGCCACGCAGCCAGAGTCGGCGAAGACGCGCGTCACGTTGAGCGTCCCGGCGGCCGTGAGCGTCTTCTGCAGCCGGTAGGGTCCCCGGTCGGCGTCCACGTAGCAGTCGCCGTCGATGCGCGTCGGCCGGTCGCCCACGCGGCTCACGGACTCGTCCAGCGGCGTGCCGAGCTCGTCCACGAGCGAGATCTTGGCCTCGGTCGACAGCTCCGCCGTCGTGTACGCCTGCAGCCACGAGCACTGGTGTTAGGCCGTCGTCGCCAGGCGCGGAGGCTTGGGAACTGCGTACAGGCTCGCCGAAGGTGTCGACGCAGCAGTCGGGCGACCGGTTGCGGCACGGGTCCAGCAGCAAGCCGATGACAAAGTGCGTCGGCTCCGAGAAGCTGCAGCACACACGGCACGCGTCAGCCGCCGCCGCCGCCAGCCTCCGCGTCGACGAGGGCGACGCACGTGTAGACGTCGATGTCGATGGTGGTGCGCGGCTCGCGCGTCTCCATGTCGAGCGCCAGCCGCGCCTGGCCCTCGGCGTACGCGCGCTCTTCCAGCTCGTCGACCTTGTCGGGCGCCGCGATCACCTGCGCATCCGCGCCGGCCGCTGTCGCCACCGCGAGGCCCACGACGGCGACCAGTGCCAGACGAGCGGCCAGCGCCAGACGAGCGGCTGGAGCCTGGCGCTGCGGGCCATGGGGACGCATGCGAGGCACCGACTGCTGCATGCTGCGCGAGCGCGGGAGTGTCGAACGCGGCGGCCGTTCGCGAGGGTCGGCTCGCGGCCACTCGGCTCGAGGCCGCTCCAATGATAGCGGAGACCGACGTCCGTCACGCGCCGGCGTCGGGCAGCAGCGCCAGCAGTCGGTCGACGTCCGCGGGCAGCAGCAGCGGCTCCAGCGGCAGCGCGGCCTCGAGCTGCGTTCGGAAGGCCTCGACGCTGGCCTGCGCGGCCTGCAGGTCTCGCCACAGCTGCCGGTTCTCGCCGTGCACGCGCGCGCTCTCGAGCGTGAGCTGCTTGGCCTGCGCCGAGAAGGGCTGGACGCGCTTCTTGAGCGCCTCGACGGCCCGCACGCGGCCGGCGCGCGCCTTCTCCACGTCGGCCCGGCGCTTGACCAGCCGCACGGCGTCCGCGGCGGCTTGCGCGGCGGCGACGTGGGCGTCCAGGCACTCGCTCTGCAGCGCGCGCAGCTCCATCTCCATGCCGGCGACCTGCTCGTCCTCGAGCGCCAGCAGCTGCTCGCGGCGGTCGACGCAGTCCCGCCAGACGCGCGCCTGGAACACGACCGAGCCCGAGACGGCGGCCTTGAGCGCGCTCGAGAGCCTAGCGCGCGCGGCTCGATCGAGCGCCGCGGCGCGGGCGTCTCGACAGGCGCGGAACACCTGCCGGTTGCGCAGCGTGCGGTACCACCGCTGCAGCACGACGGCGTGGCGCGCGTCTCGCGCCAGCGCCTCGAGCGCCAGCTGGCTCGACCGCTTGTGCGCCACGCGGCCGGCGCGGTCCTGCTCGTCCAGCTCTCGCTGCCGCCGGCGCCGCTCCTCGATCAGCCGCCGCCACGCCTGCTTGCCCAGCTTGCCCCTCCACACGCGCTGCACGAGCCTCGCGGCTGCCTCGAGCTCGCGCCGGAACGCCCGGGCGAACGTCCGAGCCAGGTGGCCGCGCACGACGGCCTGGATGCGCGTGGCGCTCGCGCCGAGCAGCCGGAGGAAGGACGGAGACCGCCAGCCGCGGAGCTGCAGCTGCGCGCGGTAGAAGCGCACGAGCGAGTGGACGGCGCCGAGCTGCAGCAGCCGCAGCGCCGACGCCGGCGGCAACTCTCGCGGCCGCGACTGGGCCACCAGCAGGCGGACCTGCTGCTGCTGCTGCCGCCGTTGCTGCTCGGCGATCGCCTCGTCCAGCAGCGAGCGGTGGCGGCCGCGGCGGTGGCGAGGCCGGCGGCTGTCGGTCGAGTCGTCGTGGCCGTCGGACGCCGCCATGGCGCGCAGCAGCGCGCGGTGCTTGCGCTGTCGGTCGTCGCGCAGCCGCAGCGCGAACGCGAGCGCCTTGGCCTGCCACATGCGCCACGTCGCCTGGATGGCGGTCGCGCTGCGCCGGCGCAGGTGCAGGTGCTGGCCGAACCTGGCGAGGCGCTTGAGGATCCTGTGCACGGGCGTCGCGTGAGCTCACGGCCAGCGACGGACAAGCAGCTCGAGGACGTACAATAGGCTGCGGAAGAAGTGCTGCAGAGCGCGGGCCGAGCTGTCGAGGACGAATGCGCGCTGGAGCGCGGCGGCCAGCGCCACGCGGAAGAGCACGCGGCCGACGGCGCCTCGGTAGAGTCGCTGGAGGTTCTCGGCGACCGCGAGGCCCGCGTCGCGCCTCCGCTTCCAGGCCACGGCCAGCTCGCGCGTGAATATGGACGCCCGGCCGCCTCGGAGCATGAGGATGAACGGCTCCAGCGCGTACGAGCGCGCCAGCACGGTCTCTCTCGCGCGCTGGCGGCCGACGAAGCCCCGGAAGACGCGCTGGATCGCCGTCGCCGTGCGGAACAGCAGGTTCCCGAGTGCCACGCGGGCGACGAACGCCCGGAACGCGCGCTGGATGCGTCTCGCGCTCGCCTCTCGCAACGCCAAGCGCTCGGCGAGCTCCGTCGCCCTCTGCTGAGCACATCGGCGGCCCAGCGCGCCGCGAACGAGGCGCTGCATGTGGATCGCAATGGCGAAGTAGCCTTCGCACTCGCTCATGCTAGCCCGCATGGCCCTCCCGAGCTGCGCGCGGACCTCGAGGACTCGCTGTCGGGCCTCGAACCCGTGGTACAGGCGTTGGATGTCTGTTGCCGCCTTGACTCTCCGCTCTCGCGCCAGCTGGCGCTCCTCTCGCATTGCAGCCGCTCGCCGCCGCGCCATTCGCCCTCGCGCGTGGCGCTGGATGCAAGTCGCTGCGGCTTCGCGAGCCAGACGCGCGGCTTCAGCTCGCAGGAAGGCCTGCCGCTGCTTCTCGGCCAGCCACCGCCGCATGAACACCCTCAGCAGGCTCGTCAGCGCGCAGAATGCTCGGAGCAGCCGCAGGTTCGCAGCCAGCGTCGAGGCCCGCGCTCGGCGAGCATCCAGGAGCAGCTCGTGCTGTCGCTTGATGGCGAGGAAGCGGCGGAAGCACCGCTGGATGCGGACCACGCACCGCTTCCGGTACCGGATCCACGCGATGGCTAGCAGCAGAGCCGACTTGGCGTTCCGACGCCCCGCTGTCGTCCGTGGCTTCATCCACCGCGTGATCCTGCGCGCCGCCGCGCGACGAGCGTTGTCGCCACGGAGAAACGCCACCACATTGCGATGCTTGAGCGCGAGTCCGTCGGCCGAGGCGACGAGGAGGTTGTTCTTGGATGCCACTGAGCGAAGCACGAAGAGCGAGACCTCGGGGCAGTGGCGGACGTTGAGAGCCTTGAGCCACTTGCAGCTGGTGCCCACGGCCGCGACGCCTCTGTCCGTGATCTGCCAGTCGTTGGCGAGGTTGAGTCGCTCCAGCAGCGGGCAGCTCGCGGCGACGGCCTGGAGACTGACGTCGCGGATCTGCTCGCAGCTCTCGAGGTCGAGCGACTCCAGCCGCCGACAGCCGGCCGCCACGCGCAGAAAGCTCGGCTCGGAGAAGTAGCGGCTGCGACTGAGTCTCAGCGACCGCAGGTTGGAGCAGGTCGCACCGATGGAGCGACACAGCGCGTCAGTCGCGATCCCCGTCGCGTTCAGGTCGACCAGTCGGGTGCCAAATCCAGGCGACAGGTGCAGTCGCGAGGCAAGCGCGTCGACGTCGCACTGCGTGCTGCCGATGTGCAGCGAGTGGAGACGCGTTGCGAGCTCGAAGCCCGCGATCGTTGCGGCTGAAATCTGCGGGATGGAGAAGAAATCGCCGCCGTTGGTGGGTGCGTCGCCCGCACCTCTGTCGGACGCAGAGCCCGTCCTCTTGGCGCTGCTGCCACGCACTAGGACACCACCCCAGTGGATGGTGTGGAGCTTCGGGCAATGCTGAGCGAGAGCATGCACTCCCTTGGCCCCGATCCGTCGCACGCCGTCAACACCGAGGACCTGGAGCTCCGGGCAGGCTTGGGCAAGCGACACTAACCCGTCGTCGGTCAGTCGGAAGCATCCAGTGAGGTCGATGCGCTCGAGCTGCGCGTGCAGGCGATGCATCGCCTTGCTCCCGCTTGTGGTCGGCTGGCCACTGGGTATGGGACTGCCGCTCGCGCTGCCCACCAGCAGAGAGATCCCCGCATCCGTGATAGACGAGCAGAAGGCGAGCTTGAGCGTCTTCAAGTGGACGCACCCGGTGCTCCCCTCTCCTTGGGTGCCGGGACGAACGCACAGTGCCTGCAGTGCCTCATCGTCGACCTTCGAGCACGACGACAAGTCGATCTCCCGGATATTGGCAAGCGCGCCGACTGTGGAGAGTGTGGCGATGGCGCTGACTCGCAGGTTGGAGAGCGTCGCGAGCGAAAGCGTCTCGACACTAGCGCCACTCGATCCGAACCGCGGCAAGCCCAGCAGATTGAGCCCCTCCACGAGCGGGAGGCCAGCAGCGCGCAGCTCCCGCAGTCGCAGTCCGGCGGTGGCCATCGCCACGAGCAGCACGAGAAGGCCCGAGTCCGTCACCTTTGTGCAAAAGCTGATGTCCAAGCTGGCGAGTCGCCGCTGGCCCACACTCTTGGTCGTGACTGCCGGCGGGTCGGCGAACGCGGCGACGCCATAGTCGGTGACGCGGCGGCAGCGCGCGAAGGTTGCGGTGGTCAGCGCTGGGCAGCGCCTGGCGACCGCGCGCGCGAATTGGTCGTCCACCCACTCGCACGCGGACACGTCGAGCTCGACGAGCGTCGTCGGCACCACGTCGAGCGCCACGGCCACCGAGTCGAGGCCTGGGCACGAGGCGAGGCGCAGACAGCGCAGCGAGTCTGGCGCGCAGGCGCCGAGGAAGCCCTGGAGCGCGCGCGCCGAGACGCCGCGCGCCGAGTCGTCGAGCGCGAGCGAGCGCACAGACGCACCGGCAGGCAGCAGCGCCTGTGCGCGCGCGAGCCACTGGTCGGACACGCGGAAGCCGCCGAGGTCGACGCCGGAGCGGACGATGCGGCGCTCGGCGTCGGCGAACACGAGCTCCAGCGGCGCCACGGAGACCGCGTGGCCGGCGTCGGGCGCGGCCTCCAGCTGCTGGTTGCCGGGCGGAGCGGCGACCGCCGCCACAGGCGCCAGCACGCGCTCGGGCTTGCGCCGCCGCGGAGCCGAGCGCCGCGCACTCGCCATGTGGACACCCGCTCGTCCGGCATGCACATCGCCAACGGCCGCGTCTTTTGGCGGATCAGAGGATACCTACGTGGACCTGGCGTCTCAACTAGGTATACGGGTCAGGCCCGGGTCGGGTATCTTGGAGTTCAAAGGCCCACCCGCGAGTGAACCCGACCCGGTCGGGGGGAAACTCGCGAGCGTCGCCCGTCAAGCCAAAGGCAAGGGAGCGAGCAAGAGGACGGAGAAAGGCGGGCGGAGATGGCGGACGCCGCCACGTTCGCCGAGCTGAACGCGGCGCTCAAGCGCGAGAACTACGCGCGCGCCGTCGACCTGTGCAACAAGAGTGCGTGTCTGTGGTCCTGTGGGTCTGTGGGTCTGTTGGTGGGCGGCGGAGGGGCTGACGGCGGGTTGCAGTCCGGTCCAAGGCGCCGGACGACAGGGACGCGGTCAAGATCAAGTGCGTGGCGCTCATCCGGCTGGAGAAGGTGGGCCGTCGAAAGGAGAGGGGGAGAGCGAGCGGTTGGAGCTCACGGAGTGGTGCGCGCGAGCAGTTCGACAAGGCGCTGGAGCTGGCGGTCAAGTACGACTTCCTGCCAACTGAGAAAGCATACTGCCTCTACCGGCTGAAGAAGGTGCGCGGCATCGAGAGCGACGCGGGGCTCCGTTTCTAGAGATTAACGACGTTTCTACCGCAGGATGACGAGGCGCTGGCGGCCCTGAGCGGCGACCTGGCGACCCAGTCGCCGGCGCAACTGCACCTCGCTGCACAGCTGGTACAGCACAGCGGCGGTTTGCTCTCCTACTCGTGGCAGACTCGATCTGACGGAGCGATCTTTGTGCAGCATTTCCGCAAGGGGAGCTTTGACAAGTGCATCGAGATCTACGAGCTGCTGCTTTCGCAGGCCCAAGAGGTAGCAGATGGATGCTCGAGCGACCCTGCTCACCCTACGCTAACAGCCGCCTCTGCCGACAGGGAGACGACCTGATGGAGCTGCGCGCGAACCTGCTGGCTGCCTACGCGAGCGCTGGACGCGCTGCCGAGCTGCTTGAGCGCGACATTCCGGTGAGTCTGCTCTTGTTTCGCGACAGGAGTCCACATTGGCGCTGCTGTCGCTTCTTGCGCACGCTAGAATTGAGTCTAACGCGACTGGCGTCCACGTGCTTTACGATGGCGTTTCCAGGACGAGGACAGCTTTGAGGTGACCTTCAACAAGTCGTTCATTGCGATTCAGGCTGGCGACTGGGCGGCCGCGGAGGAATACTTGGTGCTCGCTGAGAGTAAGTACATGAGCGTCAGCTTGTACGAACTGCGTGGGGTTGGCTGAAGCATCCAAAAAATGTGCTATGACACTCTTAGAGCTGTGCCGTGAAACATTCGGGGCGGAAGGCGTATCTGAGGCGGAAATCGAGGAGGAAGTCGCTGTGATCAAGACCCAGCTGGCGTTTGTGAAGCAGATGCAGGGGGATCTGGACGGTGCCCTGTCCGACTACCGCAATGTGCTGAAGATCAAGTACGCCGCTTGTCCAGACCGACTCGAAGTCTGGTTGAAGAGATCTCGATCACGAACTGACTGTGAGCGTTGCTATTTGCCTCAACGCTGACCAGGCTGAAGAATCAGGCGATTGGAGCCGTCGCCTCCAACAACATTGTGGCGATTCGTGGCGACCGCGACTTGCTCGACTCACTGAAGCGCCTGAAGGGCATTGACAACGTCGTGCTGACGGAGAAGCTGAACCCGAGCCAGCAGGAGGCCATCCTGGTGAACCGTGCGCTGGTGCTTTGCCTTCTGAACAAGGTCCGTGAACGTTATCGGCACTGCTCAGTCTTCTGCGCGGATCGATGATCTTACTGGCGCATTTGATTCCCGAAACCCAGGTGGATGAGTGCCACGAGAGCTTGAAGACGCTCAGGGAACGATTCCCAGCATCGAAAGCAACCGCCGAGGTCATCGTTCTTCTCGCGATCAAGGAGCAGTCGCCTGCAGCTGCTGTCGAGCAGCTCAAGGTACGCTGTCATGCAATCTGTTCACCATTACGGGGTTCTGTTCTCTAACCAATCACGCTTTCTACCAAATGACAGAGCAACCTCAGTGTCGGTGGCCGACTCGGGTTGGCGCATGTGTTGATCACGCAAGGGGAGTTCGCGGAAGCTGCCAAGTGCATTAACTCCGTCGAGGAGCTTGCGCACACTCCAGGGACGGTGGCGACGCTTGTGGCGCTGTACGAGGCCGCTGGCGATTTTACTGCTGCTCAGGGTGTGTTGAAGCGCGCGCTTGAGCACCACAAGCAGAAGGATTACTCCTCGGAGCAGGCGATGAAGATCCGCGAGGGAGACTGCTCGTTCAAGATCCAGAAGAAGCAGTACCGAGAAGCGGCGGACGCGTATCTGGAGCTGCTGGAGGGTGAGAGCGCCGGCGCTCTGGACCGCGAGCTGCGTCTTCGCTCCATGGCCTCGCTCGTTGTTGCGCTGTACGTGCGTCGGACTCGAATCGCCTCGGTCTTCAGTGGTGCTTAACCGCGGTTGTGATTCCGACAGGTCGTACTGCGACCCGAAGGCAGCTGAGGCGCGCTGTGCGATGCTGCCACCGCTCGAGGAGAGCACTGTGGAGCCGGCCGAGTTGGAGCAGCAGGCTCAGCGCTCAAGCCGCCTTGTGTCCAAGTTGGCGGCCAACGCTGCTGACAAGAAGCAGGAGTATGTTGGGTTCTTTCTTGCAGTGTTTCTCCGCGAACGGCTCTGACGCTGTTTCTGTGACTGGCGACAACAGACGCAAGCGCGCAGCCAAGAGCCCCGAGGCGATCGCTCGCAAGCGCGCCAAGCGAAAGGAGGCGCATCTGGCGAGCCTGCGTGCCCGCCCGGACTTTAACCCGACCATCGGGTTGGTCAACCCGGACCCCGAGCGTTGGATCCCGCGCAAGCAGCGCTCGCACGGCAAGCGCGGCCGCCGCGGTCGCAACCGCTTCGTGGGTGCGCAAGGCGCCGGCATGGGCACGGAGAAGGACGCGCTGAAGCTGGACGCGGCTGCGCGTGCTGCGCGGAAGGCCGAGGCGCCGGAGGAGAAGAAGGCGGTCGTGGTCTCGAGCAGCCAGTCGGCCGTGCTCCGCAAGTCCAAGAAGAAGAAGCGCAGATAAATGCTCCGCCTCGAGTCGGTCCAACGGTAGAGCGCGACGTGACGGACGATGGGAATAGGGCCGAGGCGCTCTTCGCGAGCAGCCTCGTGGACAATGAAGACGCCCGCCGACTCGTTCGGCGGCTGCTGTTGCTGTCTAGTTGCTGCTGCTGTCTTTATTCTGCCGGACGGCTTACGCGGCCGCCAGTCGCCGACGAGCGGGCGGAGAACGCGAGTAGCTCCGTTCGTCCCCCCGCGCGGCAGCAAATATGGCGCGCGGGTCACCCACGGAGACACGCCGACGGACACGAAGCGTACATGGTACGAGCCCACGGTACGGACGCGTTAGACCGTCGACATGCTGGGCGCCTTCTCTCGCAGGTAGAAGAGCTTGGCGCGGCGCACGCGCTTCTTGCCCTTGTGGATGAAGGCCTCGTTGAGCACCTTGACGCTCTGCAGCAGCGGCGAGTGCAGGAAGATCTTCTGCTCGTAGCCGTACCCGCCAATATGCTGCGGGTCGAGGGGAGGAAGGCCAGGGGTGAGTCTCTCTCGGGCACCGACCGCCCGGCTCCACGCGGCCACTCACATTACGGATGACGAAGGAGCTGCCTGTGCCACGGTTCCGCCGCGCCAGCACCACGCCCTTGACGCGCTGCACGCGGCCGCCCGTGCGGCTCAGCAGGTACTGCGGGTCGCGGGAGCAGCGTCAGTCACCCATCCAGTCGGTCAGTGCGTCGATCGGGCGGCTAGTGGCGTCGATGGAGCAGTCGCACCTGCACTTCGACCGAGTCGCCGGGCTTGAACGGGTCGATGCTCTTGTCCTGGAGCGACTTCTCCACCGCCTCATTGTTGAGCTGCTGCAGCAGCGCCGCCGCACTGTCGACCGCAAGCGAGTCGCACCGTTAGTGACGCACAAGGACACGCCGCCGTCCCCACTCCGGCCGCGCACGCACCGCTTGGTGGGGATCTTGAGCTTGGTGCGCTTCTTGCCGCCCTCCTCGACCGCGGCCGACGCCACCGCCGCCGCCTCGGACGAGAAGAGCGCGCGCTGCGCCGCCAGGAGCGACGGCCGCGGCGCGGCGCCCGTCAGGCGCGAGGCGCCGCTCACGAATCCCTTGACTGCGGCGGCCAGCATGTCCGTCCGCTCGCTCGCTCACTCGTGCGGTGGTGGCGGTCTCAGGTGTCCGGCGGGGGAGCGCAAGCTGCGGGGTGAATGGCTGGCTGGCCGATACCGAGCGGATACCGGAGACAACTCGGTAGGGTCTGTGACAATACCGGTTTAGACCGCCGAAAAGCAGGGGGCCACTGTTCAGGAGAACACTGACACGGATACCGGTGATTGTAAAATTGCTCCGGTATTCGTTTCAAAAGAATTTAGCCAAACCGTTTCTTAGTCGTTTTTATTTGATTCTTCTACGTATAAAACTGTGGCTAAAACTGATAGTAATTCGTGGTCCGCTAAATAGGAGAGGGTTTCGATAAAAAACGAAAATAGGGCCCTGATTAAGGGCTTTAGAGGTTTGATTTATGAATTACATTTGAATTGTTTGCGGAGTCGACAAAATCTGGGATATCTTTGTATCGCTCGATTTCTGCATTGCGCCAAATAGGGAAGGTCACCTGTATTTAATCGAAATGATCACCCCTATCGGGGTCGATCTGGTCCTTATTAGGGGCGAAAATTTCGTTTGGTCGAAATTGAATTCGACGCGGTTGGCAATGGTTGAAGCCGGCAAGCCTGCCTGCCGAGCAAGACATCCTCGTCCAAGTTGTTGCCGTCGGCGGCGGCGATGAGCGCGTGCTTGAGGTCGCTCTCGGCCGGGCCGCCCTTCTCGTCCGGGTTCAGCTGGCGGCGCGCCGTCCACTCCTGCAGCGACTCCTCCAGCTGGGAACACCCGGCCATTCCAAATCGGGTCGACCAGCTCAGTCAAGCCCTTCGACTTGGACACACTTTGACATTATCTCCCCGGTGGCAACGGTCATGCTGCGGCTGCTGCCCGAGTGCCGCGGGCTGCTGGCGGACGCGGGCTCGCTGTGGCTGTGCGGGCGCAGCCTGAGCTTCGGCAGCTTCTGCCTGCTCACGCTGGCGCTGGGCGTCTTCGCGGGCCGCCAGATC
>JAADYB010000262.1:0-28011 GCA_023338075.1 Phytopythium litorale
AGACTCTCGTCAAGCCGGTTTGTCGATGCGGCTGCATGGTTGCCAATATGCGTTGGCCTGCTCGTCGGTAGGCAAACCTCCGATGCGGCTTGAGAGAGGGAAGAGAACCCACCACCGCGCCTCTCTTCGACCGCACCAAGTCCCGACTCGCGAATGCTTTGGAGGACTTCGCGCACAATCTCATTCCGCTGCTGCTGAAGGCGCGCCTCCTGCTCCGCGGTGAGTCTCTGAGGGTGCAACCCGAGACGTTAAGCCAGGCGTCCACTCGAGAATGCTCACCGTGTGCGCACGAACCTGGATGATAGCAGAGACTTGCTCGATGGGGACCATTTGCATGCCTCTCGTGGATCTAAAAGGATTCTCCATTGAGTCCCGCCATCCCTGTATCTGCCACAGACCTCGAAGCCTGATCGAACGTACGCTTTTCCATCGCCGCCGTCGCTGGATGATCGCAGCTGGAGGTCATTCACGTCCGACATTGTGGTGAATGGAGTTGATTGGAGTTCGATCGCCCAGACGACCAGTCCAGCATTTGGTGCGTGAAGCACTCGGACAAAATAGATACAGCCACTTCTCCATCCGAGCACACTTGAAATAGCCACGGGCTCGGCCGCGCAGTCTTGCTGTCGCATTGGGAGGTCTCAAGCGTCAGAGCAACGAGGTGGCTGCGATGAGCGGAGAAGCTCTGCGCGACGCAATCTGCGAGGGTAAGCTGGCGGAGGCCAAGCGGCTGGTTGAGGAAGAAGGCGCGAGCATCAACTACGTGGACGCGGACGACGGCTGGCCGCTGCTGCTGTGGGCCGTCAAGGAGAATCAGCCGGCTTGCTTGGAGTACCTCATCGAGAGCGGCGCGAACTTGCACATGGGGGACGCCTCGAGCAACACGGCTCTCCACAAGGCCGCGTACCTCGGCAATCGCGAGTGCCTTGAGATTCTGCTAGCGCACGGCGCAATGCCGAACGCTAGGAATCGGATGAACCAAACGCCCGCGGAGCTCGCAGACCTGTTTGGTCAGAAGGAAGTCGTGGAGGTGCTGGTGGCGAGCGCGCAGAAGGAGCCGCAGGCATAGACAGGAAAGTTCATAATCGTGATACTCACGTGAGGCAACGCGTCGTGTCCGTGTCTGGCCCCCCGATCAGCACTTCACTACGTGGTATTTGACTGCCATCACCGATGCGAGCGAGAAGGTGGGCCAGAAAGCCGTCCGCCGTCGAGTGACGCAGCCTGCCGTGCGTCCAACGGTGCGCAGGTGATCGTCGTCCCAATCAAACGCGCAGAGAATTCCTGGCTGAGTGGTTTACCGTGTCCATTGCGGTTCCAGACGGCGATTACGAGTGAGAGCCAAGTCCGTTCAGGTCGAAATGGAGTCCAGCAGCTATACCTTTGGCCGTTGACGACGCATTTCGCCTCGAACTCGATCGCACCCGGTGTCTCGGGCGGCTCCTGTCTCCCGTCACTGCTGGCACTAGGCACGGACAAGCTGAAGCGTCAATGCGAGCAAGGAGCGAGTTTTCTGCGCTATCTACACGCACGCGTGCCCAGACCGCCGTGTTGCGGGGCGTACGAAGATGCGCTTGGTGACCTGCTTCGACCACGAGGACGGCATGTACTCGCCGTGCTCCCACGGCCGCCGGCGCTCGGCTGTCTCCGAGAAACACACAGCGAGAGCGTCAGTACCAGATGCCACCCCCAATCGACCGCTGTTGATCGTACGCTTGATCTCCTTGGCGGCGAACACGATGGGCGAATGGAAGCGGATGAAGTGCTTCAGGAAGACGAACGCCTGCTCCGCGAGCGCCGGGCCGTCGCCCACCTGCCGCGCCGCCATCTGCCGTACCACACTGTCAGCATACAGCACCGCCCGCCTCCCTCAACAGCAGCGCCGGCGTCACCTTGTCGATCGCCCGGAAGGAGCCGATGCTGTTGAACAGCAGCAGCAGCGCTGGTGAGACAGAGACGCCATCGTCAGCAGTCCGCCAGTGGACGCGAGAAGCGGCAGCAGCGCGTCGCTCACGCGCCGGCGCCTCGCCCAGCAGGCGGCAGTGCACCTGGTTGAGCGTCGCGAGCAGCTCGGCCGTGTCGCGGCAGCGGCCGACGACGACCCGCGCCGCCGCCTCGCGCGCCTCGGTCCTCGCCGCCGCGTCCGCCCGCCCGCCCTGCGCCTGCGCGCGGTCCACGAGGATGTCTACCAGCCGCCGCGCGCTCGCCTCGTGCTCGTGGTCGAGCAGGAAGACGCGCGCGCGCGCGTCGAGCGCCAGGAAGGCCGCGGCCACGTGCAGCAGGATCTCGGCCTTGGGCGGGCCCGCCGACGGCCCGCACAGCTCCACCACCTGCCGCGGCTGGTACCCGCCGCCGTCGCCGTCGCCAGCGCCGGCCACCGGCGCGTCCAGGAAGCGCAGGCCCGTGCGGAAGCGGCGCGGCGCCTGGCGCGCGAACAGGTCGAGCGCCGTCTCGTCCGGCGCCCACAGCATGTCGCCGCCGGCTTGGATTGCCTCGTGAACAGCAACGTTTTCAGCATCAAAACGGTGTGCAAAACCCCATCGTTTGACTTGGTTTCAGTATCGAGCGATCGTCCAGACTGAAAGGCAAGAAGCAGGTCGAGTCATGGCAGGAATGGCTGCCAAGGCGGCGCTGGCGCACGTCTCGGTGGGCTGCAACGCCGCCGCCGGCGCCTTCAGCGGGCGCCAAGGGCTGCGCAGCCCACTCGAGACGCATCTGCAGGCGCCCGACGCCTCTGGGGCGTCCTCGGACGGCGTGGTGGCCGCCTTTGGCGCCAGGAACGCCGTCGCGCTGCTCTCCAAGCGCGGGGCGGGGGCGCCGCGCGTGACGGCGACGCTGCAGCACCGCCTGCCGACGGCCGAGTCGACGCGCGTCACCAGCGTCTGCCTGTTCTCGAGCGCTGCCGGGGGAGAGGCGGCGCTGTTTGTGCTCGCGGGCGACTCGGAGGGCCGCGTGTTCCTCTGGCGCGGCGCCGACGCGGGCGGCGACTGGCAACTGGCGCTGCTCTCGAGCTCCGCGGACGCCGGCGCGGCGCTCCCGCCCGTGTCCGTGGCGGCCGTGGCCATGGCCGAGACGCGCGACCGGTGGATCTGCGTGGCCGCCTTCTCGGACGGCACGACCGCCGCCTTCACGCAGTCCAAGTGCGCCGAAGCGAGCGACGCGTGGGCCGTGGCCGCGGTCCGCAGCGGCCCGCGGATGATCATGGAGTCGCTGGACGCCACGGTCATCGCGACCGTCGGTGGTGAAGGCGCCGGCCAGGGGAGCGAGACGGTGCTCGTGGCGGCGGGCGGCGTCGACCGCAAGGTGCACCTGTTCGAGCTGGCGGACGGCGCGGGGGAGCTAACGCCGCTCATCGCGCTCTTCGGACACCACGACTGGGTGCGCAGCGTCGCGTTCCAGCTGCCGAGGTACAAGCTGGACGGGGCTGCGGGTCGCGTGACGCTGGCCTCGGGCTCGCAGGACCAGCGCATCCGGCTGTGGGACATCCGCGTGGCTGTCCGCGCGCCTAGCTCGACGGCAGGCGACGACCTGGCGGTGCATTCCGCGGCCGACTCGACTGCTCACGGCCAGAACCTCAGCTACGCCGTTCGCTTCGATGCGCTGCTTCTCGGCCACGAGGACTGGGTCACGTCGCTGCAGTGGACGAGCCTCCCGAGCGACAACGAGGGACGCAGCGCAGCGCTCGTGTCCTCGTCGATGGACAACACGCTCATCGTGTGGCAGTGCAGAGAAGAGGGAGGGAGCTGGGCGCCGGCGCACATCGTGGGCACCGTCGATGGGAACGGACTCCTGGCCGTGGCGATGCTGCCCTCCGATGACAAGAGCGGCGCCGGCGGGCGGATGGACATCCTAGCGCTCAACCTGATGGGCCACATCGAGCGGTGGCGACAACAGCATGGCTCCGCGAGCCTCTTCCTCCCAGCGGCGTCAGTGAACGGCCACTGCGGCGCCGTCACGGACTTGTCGTGGTCAGCGAGTGGCGAGCTGCTCATGTCCGTGTCGCTCGACCAGACGACGCGGGTCCTTGCCCGGTCCGCGAGCGACTGGCACGAGATATCGCGCGCGCAGGTCCACGGCTATGATATCAACTGCGGCTGCTTCATCCAAAGACCAGAGCAAGCCGACGACGGCGACAGTTTGGTGGGCGATCGTATCGTGAGTGGCGCTGACGAGAAGATCCTGCGCGTATTCGACGCGCCGCACCAGGTGTACAAGACAGCCGCAGCTCTGCGAGCAGCAGTCGGAGATGGCGCTAACGCTACCACCGGTCAAGGTGCGGACGGCAGAGTCAACAGCGTGCGGCACGCGTTCCTTCCGGAGCTGAGCTTGACAAACAAAGCATCAACCAACGATCGAAACGGGTCCGATGACTCGACCCGGCAGGGCTACGTGTCGCTCATAGACGACGGCAGCGACTCGGCCGCGGTGGTTCCGGTTGGGAGCACACTGTACCGGAAGACGCTTTGGCCGGAGCAGCGCAAGCTCTACGGCCACGGCAACGAACTCTTGTGCGTCACCAGCAACCAGTCCGGAACGCGAGTCGCATCTGCGTGCAAGTCTCGGGAGGAACGGTTCGCCGCCGTGTGGCTGTGGGACACGAGCGACTGGAGCGCGGCGCAGGAGCCGCTCGAAGGCCACAAGAGCTCTGTGGTGCAGCTCGCGTTTTCTCCGGACGACCAGTCCCTGCTCTCCGTGTCCAAGGACCGCCAGTTCTGCGTCTATTCCCGCCAAGACGACGGCAAGTTCGCGCTGGAGGATCGGCAGAAGGCGCACAAACGCATCATCTGGTCGTGCTCGTGGTCCCCGGACTCGCGTGTGTTTGCGCTTGGATCTCGCGACCAAACGTTCTCGCTCTGGAGGAGAACGCCGGGTCAGTCCTCGTTCACCCGTGCGCTGGCGATCCAAGAGAGCGACCCTGTCACTGCTGTGGCGTTCGCTCCGTGCGCGTTCGGCAGTCACCTGCTGGCTGTCGGCTTGGAGTCGGGGCTCTGTCGCCTGTATGCCGTGACGACAGCGGACGAAGTCTCCTGCGTCAGCGTCGGCTCTGTTCCGCTCGAAGATTCGCCGGCGTCCTCAATCTCGCGGCTCTCCTGGTCTCCGTCAGGCGCAGCAGGTCCAGAAGGAGAGGTTAGCCAGCAGTTGACGCTGGCTGCCGGGAGTAGCGACCACTCGGTTCGGATTTACAACATCACGTGGAGAAACCCAAGCGGGTAAGTGCCCAATGTCCGCACTCGAATTAACGCAAGTGCTCCCTACTCGTGCCCCTGTCGGCTCACCGAACTACTTGTAGGTGACCTTGCTCTGCATGTACTTGTTGATCTCGTCCTCCAGCACCTCGGCCTGGATCGGGTACTGCTCCTTGACGTTGTCCAGGTCGGCCCGGCACAGCACGTGGATCTGGACCCAGGAGAGCGCGACGGCCGTCGTGGACCGCTTGGCGCGCTGCAGCAGCGCCATCTCGCCGAAGTAGTCGCCTTTGCGCAGGATGCGGATGAACTTGCGCACCTGGGACGACGGGTCGAGCACGCCGACCGAGCCCTTGGAGCCGATGAAGCCCATCCAGTCGCCCACCTCGCCCTTGCGGATCAGCACGTCGTCCTGCATGTAGATGACGGTGCGCAGGTGCAGGATGAGCATCTCGATGACGGTGGGCGACACCTTCTGCGCTGAGAGGAACGGGATCTGCGTCAGCATGTCGCGGTAGAGCTGGAACTTGATCTCGCAGATGAGCGCCGGCGACAGCTCGTTGATGAAGGCGTCGGCATCGCAGCTGATGCTCTTGGTCTCGCGCCACAGGTTCTCATAGTACCCGCGGATGCGGCGCATGAGGTCGTCGGGGATGCCCAGGAACCGGCAGCGCTCGTAGACCGTGATGAGCTTCTGGTTGTACTGCGCCTCCTCTTCGTCGAAGGACGACAGCAGCACCGCGACGGCGCCGAAGACACTCGCCTGGATCAGGTTGCCGATGAGCATGAAGACACCGACTGAGACGGCCTCGGTCGCCGTGTACATGATGGGCGGGCTCGCGTTAAGGCAACCAATGACGAGCGACCAGCAGAGCGCGTAGAGCTCGCTTAGGTTCTGCGGCTTGAAGGTGCCGTCCTGGATGTGCTGCTTCCACTCGTGCGCGATGAAGTACCAGTAGCACGAGAGCACGTGACTGGTGACGAAGACGATGCCCAGCAGCCGCACGAAGCGCAGCACGCCCGCCTTCTTGGCGCTGTGCAGCCTGCGCGCCAGCTGGCTGACCTTGGCGAGGCGGATGACCTTGGTGATACCGAACGCGCGGCTGTTGCTCGGGCTCATGAGCTGCTCGAACGGGAACCAGCCGAGGAAGTCCGGGACGGCCCAAATGCTCAGTAGGTAGTTGCTCGCCGTGTTGCGCGGCCCCGAGACGATCTTGCCGCGTCCGTCCGTGTAGGATGAGAGCATCTGGATGAAGAAGTCGGCGGCGAAGATGACGGTACCGATCACGTTGACCACGCGGATGAAGGGCGTGTCGACCTCGAAGCCGATCGCGAGCGGCGTCATCACCACCTCAACCAGCAGCATGACCATGACCAGGATGTCCCACGTGTAGCGCTCGGACGAGTCGTGGCGCAGCGTGTAGCGGTGGACGTTGTGGTTCGGGTCGCGCGCGCTCAGCAGCTCCTCGGGCGAGACCACGTTCTTGAACAGGATCTGCGACCACCGCGAGCGCCGCGGCATCCTGCGCGGCGAGTCGGATTTACCGCCTCCCTTGGCGTCAAGTTTGCCATCGGGCTTGCCGTCGCCCTTGCCGATCGTGCGGGTCGACAGGTGCCGCGTCATGTGCTCGCGCTGGCTCAGCGGTGTCTCCAGGTGGAACTTGCGCTCGGGGATCTGTGCCTTCCTGTCGCTGCTGGGGTGCGTCACTGTCGCGACCGCCCTGTTGAAGGCTGCCACCGTGGGTTTGCTCCCGCGGCGGAACTCATGGCTCGACTGGATCGTCTCGAGGTTGTGCTGAATCCCTGCTCGCTCTGGCGGCAACTCGCTGTTCAACACCGCAAGGCCCATGCTAATCTTCTTGGACGCCAGAGGAGTGACCTTGGACGCCTGTGTCTCCTGTGGGGGCGTCATCTGCGCCTCCTTTGGGGCCGCTGCGTCAACTTCCAGACACCGGTGGGCTTCGTCATCGCTCGACTCCGGAGAGATCGCGAGCATGTCAGACCTCGAGTCGGCCACGTCCATGGCGATCCTGGCCACCGAGTACGTCGGTCCGAGCGTCCGCGGCTGCATAGCGATGTTCGGCGGCGTCATGTCGTGGCTAACGCGGCGTCTGTTCTGAGTTGCGAGCACCTGGAGCATCGATCGTAAGGCTCGGGAGCGACGAGAGACAGTGTGGACGATCGTACCTCGAGCTGGCGCTGCATCAGTGCGCTGAGCTCCTGTATCATGCGGTTGGTCGAGCGCAGTTGCTCCTCCATATCCTGCATTCGGCCTTCGATGCGCGCGAGGCGGCCATCCTCACCGCAACCTGCAGACCCAGCCGGCACCGTGTCTGGAGTGGCGTCGGCCGTCGCAGGCAAGTCCTCTGTGCTGGCTGCGTCCATGCAGCCGACTTGATTCGTCAACGAGTGTTGAATGCAGGGCTCGGGTGTCTCGATTGAGGGAACCGCAGCCGAGACGTGGTCAAATGGCAGCCGCCAGCATTGAAACTCCGTGCGTTCGTTTCCAGCCGACTCGGCGACCCAGGCGACAGGAATAGGACAGTCCGTGAGCACGCGTCCTGAACGACCAGACACGCCAGCAGCCGTGCCGCTTGGCTATTTCCGCCCGCGGATCCAACACTAAAGATATCCTTCTGCCCTGGTCTGTCTGTCAGGCGAATCCCTCACATGGACAACGACGAAAGCTTCGTGTCAGATGGCGAGGCTGACACGAAGCTCAGGGACAGCGTCGAGGTGGAGACGGAGCGCGTGCGGTCCCTGCGGTCGACCATCGACGCTAAGCTGCGCGAACAGGGCGTCTACGACCAGATCCGCGATCTCGTGCGCGCCAAGGCGTCGTTGTCGGCGACTCGCGGTCCAGAAGCGAGTGCTGAGCTCCGCGATGGCGCTCCAACGGGGGAAGCGGACAAGGAGAACATCATCCATCAGGTGTTGGAGAGCGACCTGGTCCAGCGCATCGTCGAGTCGGTGCGCGCCGTGAGCGTGGACGACGGGAAGGCCATTGTGGAGGGCCATCGTGTTTCCATCGAGCCCCCGGTCAAGGAGGAGGAGCGTGAGAGTGGCGGCCATGTGCTGTATCTTCGACTCCAAGGTGGCAAGGCGTTCGTGGACCAACTGACAGAGGAGCAAGACGACGACGCCATGCAGAAAGAGGTGACTGCGAGTCACGTTGGGAGTGTCATGCCGTTCTTCCGCTTGACTTTGACGTTCCAGGAGCAGCTCCAGAGCTCCAGAGACGTCGTGTGCACGGTGGACCCGGCGTTCGATGAGCACTTCCGCTTCCGCATCGACAAGCGCGCGGTGACAGCGCGTACAAGCCGCCTCAAAGACGCGTTCGACGTTGAGGTGGCGTCTCCGTGGGAGGCGCTCTGCCGAGTGGACGAGCCTGTCCAGATCCACCTGCTCAAGGTCACCAAGAAGCTACTGTGGTGGAAGTCGCCGACGGAGCTGCGGTGGCGGGAGCTGGCGACGGAGCTGGTCGCCGTGCATCGCCTCGACTGGCGCCGTGTTCTCTGCTCCAGCCTCCCCATGACGCACTTGCCAGTCCAGCTCGTGGGCGGGATGAAAGCCCCGGTCGGGACGCTCGACTTCCGTGCCGACGTGATCAACTACAAGCGCACAGCGCGGATCGCGCACGCGGCATCAGCCCTACTTCACAAGCAGTCACTCGAGCAGAACGCGCGCAGCCACAGCTTTTTCAAGTACGCCAAGCAGTGGTGGGAGGAGTATCGGTCCGAGACTCGATACGTTGACCGAGATGGCGGTGACGAGCAGTACTCCCGCCTGCTGGCGCACGTGAGCACTCGGCCGCGGCTGATTAAGCTGTTCGCCGAGGATGAGGAAGGGCGGTACCGAATGGTGTGCCGCTTCCTGGTGCCGCTTCGAGTGCCCAGTGCGGTGCGTGGCCCCAGCGAGGCTGCGCGATTTGTCAGTCTACTCCCGCTCGAGACGCGGACGCTGGTGGGCGGCACTCGCGACGAGGTTTGGCGAACCATCTCGACGTTCCTGGCGCTCAAGAAGGGCGACGCCCTCGATCACGCGGTACGTTCCAAGCTCGGTCTGTCTGTCATCGTTCATTTGTATGCTGATTCGTCAATGCGCAGCTGCTGCTCGCATCGCTGCTCTTGGGCTGCGGACTGGACGCGTTCGTCTGCATCGGCACTGTCTCGACGGCCAAGGACGTGTCCAAGCGCGCCAACCACGGCATGAAGAGCCCTCGACAGACACCCTTCGCTGCCGCTCCATCCGAGGTCGGACACGCGTGGGTCCTCACCCGAGGAGTGTCCGAAGCAGACTCGACCAGGTAATTTGCCTGCTCTTCTTGTTGTGTTGGGCTCGCAGTTGGATAACGATGTGGTGCGCGTTGCCGGCAGCTGCATGATCCTGTTCTGGGAGGCCGCGACGGGCGACAAGATGGAGGTCTCGAGCCAGAACCGGCGGCACATGGGCGGCTACTGCTCCGTCGATTGCGTGTTCAGCGACTCGCAGCTCTTCGCCAACGTCCAGCCCCGCCAGTGGTCACTGGCCGAGACCTCGTTCGCGTTCGAGGACGAGACCATGTGGAAGCGGATGGACAACGAACTTATCGCCGGCGTTCCCTTTGCCCAGCAACCTGTGTATCTCGCTCCGCCGAGTGTCGGCGCGGTCGCCAGCCGAGAGCACGAGTGGCTGGAGGCGCTGCGCCGCGACATCACGTCTCGGAGGCGCGCCAACTCGCTGCTGACGCGCTGGAGCGACGAGCTGAGTTTCTACCTGCTGCCAGCGCTCAATGCATACGAGATGGAGCGTGTGTATGACGTGGCGCAGGTGGACAACGCCTTCTTCCAGCAGAGCCTCACGCGCTTCGTGCCGGACGGCCACACCTTCCAGGGTGTCCCGCTGCTCTTCTCATGGGAGACCGTCGAGGACGCCATTGAGACGGCGATGCAGACGGACTAGCTCGTCCAGCAGCTTGTCGAGCTGCATGCTCGCTCCGCGCGCTTCGGCCTCGCTGTGCGCTGCTTCGCGTACGCGGACAATACATTTGCCACGTGGGTCATGCTGGCCGCCAGCTACCAGACCGCGTCGTGAGATCAAGAGAGAGAAAGCGAGAGTGTGCTTAGCAAGCGACAACGCATTTTAGAATTTGATAAAGGTTACGGCATGTGTGGCGCGCACTGGATTGAAGGTCAAGCGGCAGCGTTAGGCGGTCGAGTCGGTGCCCCACGGCGCCCGCGCGACCGGGTCAAGCCCATCCGCGTCGTTGGACACGAGCACAGCTGGAGCCGAGGCGAGAGATGCATCGGTCGGAGAAGCCACGGGCGAGGGCGAGGGCGAGGGCGAATGCTGCTGGTGGAGCAGCTGAGCCGACCGCGGGTCCATCACCTGGATAGTCGAGCTGACCGCGAGCAGCTGTGAGGAGGACCCTCTTGTCAGCGTGTTGTTCGATCAGGGCGTGAGCAGAAGGCATGCACCCACCTTCTCGAGCGCATTGATGAGCTTGTGGACGTTCTTGTACGACCGCTGGGGCTCCATGATGATCTCTGTCAGTCGCTGCAGCGTGAAGGGCGGGCTGCAGCGCACAACACCAGGCCGTCAGCATCCATTTGCAGAGGCTCCGATGCACCGCAACGCTTCTCCACGCACCCCTCAAACGTGTTGAGCAGCTCTGTGATGCTTGCGCAGCGCTCCTCGTGGCGGCCGCGGCCGCTCGCGCCAGCCTCCGCCGCCTGCAGCAGCTCCAGCGCCACCTTGAGTTTGGCCAGCAGCAGCAGCTTGAGGTGCGGCCACTCGTAGCAAGGCACCCCCGTGCGCCGCATGTCCTCCAGCACGCGCTCCAGCACGGGCGACACGTCCTTGACATGCCCCGCCGCGAAACCTGCCGTTGCGGTCCATTCACGCCGGTCAGTCTGCGTGGAGAGAGACGGAGGCGACAGTCAAGACGCGCGCGACCGCACCCGCCAGCTCCCGCTCGTTCTCGCGGATGATGTCCTCGGACGCCACCAGGGTCGCCATGGTTCGTGCAGGTTCGGTGTGTCGCTCGGTCGGTCGGGGGCGGCGGAGTGCCGTGTCCTTTGGGGGAAATGCGCGAGTGGCGGTGGTGGTAAGTTAGTCGCCGGTCCCGCGTGTCGCCAGCCGGTTGACTCGAGTTTTGTATGTGCGAGACGGGAGATGGGTATTTTTGACGAGCTCACCACCACGTCACCCGCACGCGCGACCTTCGTGCGACCTCGAAACCATCATCATCCGCACCGCAAGCGGCAGAGACGAGAGACACGCATGACAGCGGCCCATCACGCGATGACGCGCGCGTGTCTTTGCCGAGTCATCCGAGTGGCTTCATCGCTTCAGGACTGAACCAGATCTGGTCCGCCAACACGGCACATGAATGGCTACGACTCGTCCATTGCGAGGGCTCGCTCGCCAGATACCAACACATCGATCGAGTTCTGCGGAGAATCTGACGCGTTGACGACGGGACTCGAGCCATCCATCTCCATTCCGACAAGCATTCGTCCAGGACCGACGGGTCCTCTCTCCCTCCGCCCTCGATGCTCTCTCCATGCCGTGCTGGACTAGACGCGGGACGATGGGAAGGCCGTGACGAAGCCCTTGCCCACGCTGTGCAAGATGTCGGGCGCCGTCATCGACCGCTCGTGCTCCTTGAACGCCAGCTGCGCGCTGCGCACGAACAAAGTGTTAGACCGCATTGAAGTGGCTAGAGAGGGGCTCATTGGAGGTCGTTGGGGCAGCGAACGCACCTCGCGCGGGTCACCAGGGAGCCGCCGTACGCAGCGAGCAGCAGCAAGTTGCCCGTGAACTCCTGCTCCGTTCTGTACCTCGACAGAGCGCACTCACTCGTGTTAGACGAGCGCATGCAGTGCCTCAGTGTCGCGTCTTGACGGCCGCGTTCGTACAGATTCGCGTGGCGGGTCCACGAGGCAAAAGTGGCGATCGCTCCGCTCAGAACCTGCGAGTAAGGCGGGATCAACAAGTTAGAGGACGGCCATGGAGCAAGCAAAAAAGCTCGACGAGTTCGCGGGCATACATCGCCTTGTCCACCGCAACGGCGAGGGCAGCCAAACTCTTGAGTGGTGATCGCTGCGACAACAACGCAAGGACCGTGTTAGCGGGTCATGCGTTTAAGCTGAGGCACCTCCACAGTAGGCGAACTTACTGGTGGTGCCGTCCGAGATCGTGTCGACACCGCCCTTTTGAATGATCACCGGGTAGCCGAATCTGGGAGCAAGCACAACCGCAGCAGCCTTCAGTACCCGTCATTATTGACGCATCCGCTGCCATAACACAAGCACGCGCTTGCAGGGACTTTGACCTACGCTTGACAGAGCTTGTCTGGAGTGATTTCGGCCGCCTTGTCCACATCCACGGTCTGTAGCAGCCCTGCGGCCGCACACAATCGCGCGTACTCCATCTAGAAAGCAGCATCAGCCCCTCAAGATTGCGGTGGTGCCCTCTCCTCAAGACCTCGCCGCCTACCGCGTTGGGAGTAAGCACCGCCTTGGTGTACCCCTTGATCGTGTCCGGCGCCTGGCTGACCAAGAATAGCGCGTCTCCGTCCAGGACGATGGGCATTTCCGCCTCCTTGGCGCGGCGGATGAGCTCCCGCGAGAGCTCGAGGACGGCCGCGTCACGCCCGAGCCCCGGGCCGACCACCAGCGCGTCGATCCGCGGGAACACGAGCGCGATCTTGTCGGCCGCGGCTGCCAGCTCCGAGCCGCGCTGGTCCACCGAGAGACCGGCCACCGACGCGTCCGAGCGTAGCAGTGGGTGCACAATCAGCTCGGGGCTGTAGCTCTTGATGGGCACGGCGGCCTCGGCCACGCAGAAGAGGTGGCACAGGTCGGCACCCTGCGAGGTCCACGGCGGTCAAAGGCGGTTGGGAGCGGTCGTCACACGCGCAAGGCGCACGCACCGTCTTGAGGCTCGAGACGCCCGCGTAGTAGGGCGCCCCCGTGTACTCGAACGAGCCGCCGACTACACCCACGCGGCCTGCATCCAGGCACCCGCCAACGGTCGGACGCGAGTCTCGGGGCGTCAGAGATCGTCCGAGAGGCGGCCAGGGCTACAGAAACGGCGAGAGACACCGGCAGTCGAGCACGCACCGTGCTGGCCCTTGCGCCAGCCGCTCGAGAGCGACGGGATCACGCGCTGCGCCACGAGCCGCCGCATGTCTTGGCTGGTCATTGTCAGGCGAGTCGCGCGTGGTGTCGGTCTCAGATCGGCGTGCCTGCTTTTTGACGAATCGCAACGTTTACTCGCAGCTTTTCCGCCAATCGGAGCCAAATTGAAGTCGTCCCGGCAACGGACGCGGCAATGGTCGCCGAGAGAGATCCGCACTGCGCCAAGGACACCCGGATAGCATGCGGAGCCACTGGGCCGACTCAGAGCGCGGTCGCGGCGGATTCGAAGAGTACGAGGGCGTCTTCGGTCCGCTGGCCACCGCCCCGGGCTCCCTCCCCGGCCGCCAGCGCGGTGCCCACGTGCCTAGTGTCATCGCAGGCGGGAGGACGAGGCCGAGCCGCCGTCGCCACGCTCGGCCTGCTGCCCCGGACTTTGACCGCCGGGAGAAGTTCCTGGCGAGTCGCAGCGACAAGCGGCGGCAGAAGCAGCTCGGGGGGCGAGATGACGGGTCCTCGGACGGGGACGGGCCAGGGAGAGCGGCCCCTGCATTCGGGAAGGCCGAGACGCGGCAAGTGTGGCTCCCGGCGCGGAGCTTCGCGTTCCGCCAGCGCGCCGGGAAGCTGGACACGCGAGCCATCGCCAGGCTGGACATCGACAAGATCGCGGCCACCACGGATGTCGAGGCGATCCAGCGGCACCTGGAAAACCTGACGTTCGCTGACGTGACACTGGACGACGTGCAGCAGTACTCGGACGCCTACTTCCTCAAGCTGTTCCAAGTCGCGCAGCTGACGCTCGAGTACCTCATGCACGTCCAAGACTCGCTGGTCGGCCACTCTGAGAGCCTGGAGTCCCAGTGCGAGCGGCTGCTGGACGAGTGTCAGCAGCTGGAGGTGGACAACGACAAGCAGGAAGCCGAGATCGCCAGCCTCAAGCGAGACGTGCGCCAGAAGCAGCGCACGATGGCCACTCTGGAGCTCATGCTGCTCAACGCTCCATCTCGAAAGCTGCAGAATGCCGCGAATCCAGACGCCCCCGACAAGGAGAACGTATCCAAGGCTGCAAACGCCCTAGTGGAGGAACTGCTGACTAGCACAGTCCACGAGGAGACCGACAGCGAACTGGGCCTGCAGCGTGAGTACTTGTCGATGGAGCTACCAACCTATGCAACGACTCACGAGCAATGCGTCGTGTGTGTGAAGCGGTCGAGTGCGTTCTATGCGAGAAGCGGTTCGTCTCGGTCGAGTACCTCTTGCGCCACCAAGAGAAGAAGCACCAGCGGAAGTCCCGCCGCCCCGGCAGCAAAGCCAAGAAGAAGAAAAGGTCATCTAGGTCTTCGTCATCCGGTCCGTCCGGTTCGTCCGGTTCGTCGTCGTCTCCGTCGTCCGGTAGGCGATCGTCTCGATTCAAGCAACCGATACCTCAGCAAGCAGCAGCGCCACCTCCTCCGGCTCCTCTTCCCAAGGAGGTTCTGGACGCTCTCGAGGAGAAGAACGAGCTAGCCCGCCAACTGGTCGAGCTGCAAAGCCAAGTGCGCGCGGAGCAAGACGCAAGGGACTCGCAGCGGAGGCAGACCGAAACCCAGCAGGCCCACCTCACCACTCAAGTAATGGAGCACTTGGGGCAGCTTCAGTCCGCATTGGCAGCGATTGAGAGGAAGCAGGAGGCGGCCAAGATCGACATGATCAAGCACACCGATGAGGCCATCAAGCGCATGCAAGAAGAGGCTGCAGAGGCCTCAAGAAGAGCAAGACAGACCGCTGCCCGGGTCGGAACGCTTGAAAGCGACCAGGAAGAGAGTGCTGTGCATCCTGCCAGCACCTCCGCCGTCAAGAACGCAAGCGCAGAGTGGGGTCAACTCGAGAAAGTGATGGACACTTTCTTGCGCGCTCAAGCGCTCAAGCAGCAGGAGATTGACGCCCTTCAGCAGCAAAATGCTAAATTGGCGAGCAAGGCGACCAAGAGAAGCAAGCAGCGCCGCGACTATCCGGAGGTGCAGACGACGCTGCTTGCCATGGCAGCATTAGACGCGGCTCGTTTCGGAGTAGACTATGGCCAAACACCCACCAGTCCACATGTCCTGAAGAGGGCCGACGCGGTCGAGAAGACTGTCCAGACGGACGAGGAGGAGCTGAAGCCGAAGGCCACGGCTCGTTCGGCATCACACACAGCCCAGACCGACCAAGCGGCTCGTGACACGCCCAAACGAGCGATTCTCGTGCGCTCTCGGAGCGGTTTGCCTGCTCCGACAAATGTCTCGACAAAGCAAGTGGAGCAGCCAGCAAGAGTTGGTGCCATTTTGAGCCAGGCAAACACCCGCAGCGGCCCGACGCGAGTGACTACCGCTCAGGAGAAGGCCCAGCAGCAAGCGGCCGAGCGTGTCATTGGGAAGGCATTTTTGCGCCACCTGCGCTCGAAGCAACTGGAGCATCAGCCAGCCTGGCAGCTTGAAATTCTAGTCTCCAGACTTGAGCAGTCGCTGCGCCGGTCAGAGCTGGACCGGATCCGTCGCCAGAATGGCGACCACGTCAGCTTGCAGGTTACGCAAGGGACAACCGCGAATCGGCTGCGGCGCGAGATCGCAAGCGTGCTGTCCGGTGGTGGGAGTCAAGACAGTGTCCAGGCATTCGACCTGCAGGATGCTGGAGATGACGACGGCGGGGCGGCCATCGCGGTGGACCGCGTGCTGCTTCGACACCAGGGAATGGGCGTGGCGTTGCGCAGCGAGACGATTCAAATCCACCTGTTCAAAGGAGAGTTAGAGGTGGAAATCTTGCCTGATGCGACTGGGAAGAAGAACCTTCCGCCGAAGACCGGACGAGACACCATTCGAGGTGTGACTCTCCTACAAGCTCAGGTCCGAGGTATGGCTGTCCGACGGAAGTTTCTGGCGATGAAGACTGAGAGTCACCGAGCTGCTGATGCGACCAAAGTGGAGGCTCCAGTGCAGGCTCCACCGTTCGGAAGCAACAATGGTGCCTCCAGTGTCAAGCAACTGGATCAAACACCGCCTCTCCTATCGGCGCAGTGCGAAGTCATCAGGCAGCGGCTGAGTGCGGCGGTGGCCAGTCGGCTATCGAGCGTGGACTGTGGAGCAGGCAATGGTGGCGACGATCAGTTCCAAGCTGAAGCTGTGAGTTATTGTCTCGCCAGCATCGATATGGAACGGAAGAAGTTCCCTGATCGAGTGCAGGAGAGGATCGAGCAACTCGGAGCGCGTTTTGATGCGATGCTTCCCGAGGAGATGGCCTTTCGTTCAGCTGGCAGCCCGGGTTGCGTCGACGACCAGCAGCAGCTGCAGGCAACTCGCAGACGGCTGGACAAACTCCTTTTCAGCACCCGCTTGCCCGAGGCAAGAGAGGAAGAGGCGGCAATTGATCGGCCGCGTGCTCTTCTCAACGAACTCATCGAGATGGTGTCCCCGCAAGCCCACGCTGAGAGCCTGGAAGAAGTCATCCCGATCTCTGGACAGGGTCAACGAGAACCGGCGCGAAGGGAATCGGCGAATGCAAGTGAGAGAGAAATTCAATCGTTGGCGGACGCGTACGAGCTCCACCAGAGCCCCTCGGCCGCCGCGCAGCCTCAACCATCGGCGTTAAGAGTCCCGAAGGTATTGGCCGTTCCCCGAGCCTCGAGCGCTACGACCAGTGAGCAGTCGGTTTCCAGGCTGCGTCACGCCGAGCGCAGCGTTGCTGTTGCTGCTCGTGCGATCCCCGTCGCTGCTCCAGCTGGCCGCTCGACGGTGAGCCGAGGGGGTCGTCCTGGGACGCCGACGCTGGAGTCAGACTCTAGTGGCCGCGGATCTCCGCCACTTGAGGCTATTGCTGAGACGTCCACGGTGATTTCTCCGTTCTCGAAGACGCCGCTGATCTCTCGCCGAGCGAGACGGGGGAACGGTTTTGAAAACGCCAGATGAAGCTCTGTGAGTGATAGACTAGTGCAGGAAGCGTGTTGATTTCATCGACACTGACAGCCCTCAAGTCCTCTTTCCTATGCACTGAGAGGCTCGCTCCGCTTGCTGGTTCGCCTGCCGATAGCGAGCGGTCACAGCGTCTACAGTCCGGCGGACTGGCTAACGTGCGCGAACGAGCGCCTACTTGTGGTGCAGCTTGGCGCGGCGGTCGCGCACGGCGGCTGCGAGCTCCTTGAGCACCTGGACCGTCGTCTCCCACCCCATGCACGCGTCCGTCACACTCTTGCCGTACACGAGCGGCTGGCCGGGGATGAGCGACTGGGCGCCCTCCTCGATGTTGGACTCGAGCATGACGCCGATGATGCGCTCGTCGCCCTCGCGCAGCTGCTTGGCGATGTCGGCCGCGACCAGCGCCTGGTTCTTGTGGTTCTTGCGCGAGTTGCCATGCGAGCAGTCCACCATGATGTTGTCCACCAGGTTAGCCTTGAGCATGAGCGCCGAGGCCTCGTCGATGTGCTGCTTCTCGTAGTTGGGCCCGCTCTTGCCACCGCGCAGGATCGTGTGGCACGTGTCGTTGCCCGCCGTGTTGACGATGGCAGCGAGGCCCTGCGTGCTGACACTGAGGAAGCAGTGCGGGTTGCGGGCAGCGACGACCGCATCGACCGCGACCTGGCTGTGGATGGAAAGAGAGATCGCGTCAGCACCAGTCAGCGAGTCCAATAGCAGCACGATACGCTCAGCCATTGATAAGCACACGTACAGCGCGCCGCCCGTCCCGTTCTTGAAGCCGATGGGCATCGACAGACCCGACGTGAGCTCGCGGTGCAGCTGGCACTCAGTCGTGCGCGCACCGATGGCGCCTGAACCACAGAGCGAGCAAGAGTCGAGTGACCGGTGAGTATTGGTCGCATCTGGGAGAACTTTCGGGCGGCTGGAGCAACGGACGCACCCCAGCTGACGAGGTCCGAGATGAACTGCGGGGACATGGTGTCGAGGAACTCGCAGCCAGCCGGGAGGCCGATCTCGTTGATCTGCGCGAGCAGCTCGCGCGCGACGCGCAGGCCCTTATTGATGTTGAACGTGCCGTCGAGGTCCGGGTCGTTGATCAGGCCCTTCCATCCAACGGTGGTGCGCGGCTTCTCAAAGTACACACGCATGACGATGAGCAGGTCGTTGTCGAGCTCCTTCTTGACGGCCAGCAGGCGCTTGGCTGCGCGCACGGCGAGGCATGGGACAGAGTCAGTGGCGTGCACTTGAGGGGGAGGCAGTGACTGGCCAATGGCGAACGCACCGTAGTCGACGGCGGCATCGACGTCGTGGATCGAGCAGGGGCCGACGACCACCACGAGGCGGTCGTCCATGCGGCGCAGGATGTTGGCGACGCCCTGACGGCCGCTGTTGATCTGCCGGGTTGCACGCACCACCGTTCCGGTCAGCTGCCCCTCTAGGTCCGTCCACAGGCTCAGTAGGCAGCAGCACGCACCGTCTGGGCGATCTTCTTGGTGAGCGGGATCTCCTCGACGAGGATGGCGGGCGAGATGAGCGGGCGGATGGCCGTGATGCGCACGTCCACGATGGCCTTCTTGTCCGACACGCGCACGTCCTCGCTGGCCGTGCCGCTCGGGATGCGCAGGCGGCGCGCGGGACCGCTGGAGCGGCCGCTGGCGCTGTAGAACTCGTGCTCGAAGTGCACGCCGCCGTGCTTCTTGCCCTTGGCGTGCGGCTGCTGCGCGTCGCCCGAGAGCTGCTTGCCGAGCAGGAAGCCCACGAGTCCGACGCTGCCGGCCGTCACGAGCGTCATGGTGGCAGCCAACAGGCCCAGGCCCAGCGTGAGCAACGGCGGCAGGCTTCCGTCGTGGCCCATGGCTGCGCTGGAGTGGTAGGAGGGCTGGTCGGGGAGCAGTGGTCGGGGGGCTGGACACCGACGGCAAATGCGGTTGTGCCGGCGCCAACGGATGGATGATGCTGGCAGATGGATGATCACCGGTTGGGGATCCGCTCGCAGCGGATGGATCGCGAGACGAGCCTGTTGTATGGGGCATACAAACGCCGAGAGGGGACGAGGGGGATGCGCAATCGGGTCGTGTGGGCAACACCAAGTCGGTAGGCATACAATCTCCAAGAGAGCGAAGGAGCGAACGTTCTTGTGGTGCAGGGCACTCCCGCGGTATACTGACCTGACACTCTCCCGTGCCACTGACCTCCCTCGTCTCACGCCAGCACCTCGAAGCGGTCCTCCGCATCGGGCTCCGACGACTCGCTCATGCGCACGCCGCCGCCCTGCTGCTCCGGCCCGCCCGTCTCCATGTACACGCGGCCGGTGCTGACGAAACCGATGACGTTGAGCAGGTCGGCCTGCTCGGCGATCGACTTGTCCAGGTCCTTGAAGGCCGCCAGGTCCGACACGCGCGGCGCGCTGCTCGTGTCGCTCATCATGCACGAGTTGCGTCGCGTCGCATCCAGCGTCTCCTGCGCGCGCTGCGCGATCTCGCGCAGCCGCGTCGCCAGGTCGCTCTCGCGGCTCTCTTGAAAGCTGCGCCGGTCGCGGTAGTCCGGCGCCGGCAGCGACGACCGGTAGGCCTCCGTCTCGACCGGCACGCCGTACGCGCTGTTGTCGAAGCGGTCGTACTCCTCCATCGGATCCGTCTCGAGCCGCGACCGCCGCCGCTGCCGACTCCGCTGCATCGACACGGGGCTGGGCGGCACATCGCTCGCGCTTGAAAGCTCGCTCTCGCGCGGCAGGTCCAGCGGAGACGGGTCGATCGACTGCACCGGCGCCGAGTGCGGCGCGAAGCCCGACAGGATCGATCGCTCGGGGAAGAACCTCCGCATCGAGTTCGAGCTGTCGCTGCTGCTCAGCGTCGACAACCGCTCGTTTGAGTCCTTGCTGTCCGCCTCGTCAATGTCGATGGACGACTCGAGGTACAGGTTGTCGTCCGAGGATGACACCATGGACTCGGCACCCGGGTCGTTGTTGCTGCTGTGGTCGAGCTCTCTCCTGGCCGCCCCCACGCACTTTTTGCAGAACTGCGTCACCTCTGGCCGCCCGGCCGTCGGAGCCCACACGTCAAAGTTTTCCGAGTTGAACGCCTTGGCACGGCTCGTGATCTCGCAGTCGCGGCACATATTCTGTCATGACCGAAGAGACACAGCAAGACGAATCAGCACTCGATGTGACAGTATCAGGCGACTCGAGGTGCTCTAATGCTCTCACCTCTCCGCATACACCGCACTGGAATCGCGGGCGCACCAGCGAGAACTTCTTCCCGCAGATGTAGCAGAACTTGCGCTCGCTTTGACGTACAACGGGCGAGTCCAAGCTGTGTCAGTCGACTCGGATCCAGCACCAAGCAGCCTTGTTGGTTCATACCTTTTTGCCATTCGCTGCAGCCGGAACCCTTCGACCTGCTGCGCCATGTACTTGGCCTCCTGGAACTTGTTGAGGTTGGCGACGACCGAGGTAAACGTCTCGTGCACAAACTGCACCAGCCGACCAGACGAGAGTCCGGCCAGCGACGACGTGCCCTGCCACGTGACCGTGGTCGTCCGCGCGGCCGCGTTCTCCTTGAAGAGCAGGATGCCGGCCACCTTGGAGCGCGCGAGGCCGTGCGAGGCCTCGAGCGACCCGCATTCATTGAGCTCGATAGACTGGATGACAACGTACCCAATCTCGGCCTGCGAGTGATCGCGCATGGTGCCTGTTGCCTGAGTCGCAGCACGTCCACGCACGAGTCAGTGGGTGAAGGGAAGGTGAGTCACAGCAGATAGGAGGCACGCGTGCCGTACGCGAACGTAGCAGAGGTCGCGGTTCTTGGAGAAGAGTCCGTGCGTGCGCGAGGCGAGCCAGTGGATGCCGAGCGAGCGGAAGGGGTCGCGGTCCGACCGGCGCTCGATCACGTGCAGCACGGCGGCGTCCAGGCAGTTCTCCATGAGGAAGGTCGAGTTGGCGCGGAAGTCGGCCGTGTTGTCCGCGTAGACGGCGGCCATGGCGCGGCGCAGCGGCATGGCGACCTTGCCGAAGCAGCGGAACTCGACGACGCGCTCCTTGCCGTCGCGCCGCCGGCAGTAGGTGCGTATGCCCGTCTCGCGGAAGTGTTTCTGCGAGCTGGACAGCTTCCAGCCGGACGCACCGTCCTCGTACGACATGGCCCACGAGAGCCGCTGCACGGCGTCCGCGCGCAGCTGGTCAGCCTGGCGCCGCAGGAAGGCCTCCTGCTCGCGCGAGCAGCCCACGCGCGGGAAGAAGCCGGCGGCCAGCGGGAGGCCCGCGCCGCTGCCGCTTCCGCGCAGGCGCGCCATCATGCTCGGCCGGCCCTGGTCCATGTCGCGCGCGTCTCGGTCGTCGCCGTCTCGGCGGCGGGGTTGGATTGGATGGGTGCCTGCCTGCCTGCCTGCCTGCCTCGCCCTGGTGGCCTGATCGATGGAATGGCGCTGGCACCGGGTGCGGCTGGGTTGCCGACCCGGGTTCTCTTGGTCTCAGTATGGGGCCTGGACGCACTGTCTCGTCGTGAGACGTTTGCGCACCGGCAGCCACCACGGATTGGCGCAAAAGGAGCGCTGTGACCCGTGATTGGCCGAAAAGGCCGTTCGCCTGGTGTTGCGCGCGACACAGCCAGCCGGTGCCACAACCGGACAGCCGCGGCCCACATGGTGACGCCCACATGGCGGCGGATTCTCCGCGGCGACCGGTCTCTGCAGACGTCGGCGCCCGCTGGGAGCGCGTTCTCTCGGAGTTTGTATGTGTGTCCGGCGCTGCTGCTGCTGGATGGGCCGCGGCCTGCGACACCGGCGCGCCGTTAGCTCACGCGGATTATTTGCAAGTCGCGGGCGGCGTTGAAGCTGGGCGATAAGTGGCTGCAGGTGACGATGCCGCACTGCGGTGCTGCACTCTGATCCACGACTGGCGGGGCTATTATTACGAAGCGCGTGGTTCCTTGAAGCCAGGCAGCTCGGCGACTGACGCGCGGAGCGCTGCCGGTTGCTGGCGCGCTCTTCCGCCCGACGGCAGCGCGGCCACGAGGAGGGGCCGGGGCTTCTAGGCGGACGACCCGCGACTGCAGGCGCTGGCGGCGCCCGCGCGCGCCAGGACGCCCGCGTGGCGGCTGAGCGTCGTGTCGGCCGCGCTGAGCGCCATGGCGGGCTGGCGATGGTCCGGCAGGCAGGCGCCGCGCCTGGCGGACGCGAGCTGCCGCTGCGCCTCGCCCAGGAACGCCGCGACGGTCAGCCCCACGTGGCTGTCGCTCGCCAGCCGAGACGCCGCCCAGCGCTCCACCAGCCGGTGCAGTGTCGCCGCCTTGAGCTGCGGAAAGACGGCGGCCTGGGCTAGGACCGCCAACGCCGGCGGAAGCGCCGCGGCGCGCGCGCGATCGCCTATCAGCAGCCCGCAGTGAGGACACGCGAGCGCTCGATCAGGCGTGGGAGCGGCGAGCGCCGCGCTGGAGCGGCGACCCTGCGCGCGGCGACAGTCCTCACACATGTCCGCGGCGAGCTTCACCGACGCGCTCTGAGCCGACATGACGGCGCAGACCAGCGCGGCCGAGCGGGACTGGGCTTGGTCCGCACCTGCCGCCTTGCGCCGCAACAATCGGTCCACGGCGCGCACCTCGTTCTCGTCGAGCTGCCGACAGCATTCACATACACCAGAGCGTCGGGAGGAGTTGGCAAGCAGCATTACGCGGTGGTGGAGGGGGCCATCGTACCTGGTCACTCATGAGCACCACGTCGTAGCGCGGCGCTGAGCCGTGCGGGCCGCTCGGCAGCCGAGAGAGGAACGCGGCCGCCTGCTCCCCGCTGCTCGCGAGGTCCCACTGGAACTCCTCCTTCCGTAGGATCTTTTCCGCGGCAAGCTGCGTCTTGGAGCTCTTCTCGATGAGCAGCACGCGTGGCAGGTAGTCGACTACCGCCGATAGACTAGCATTTCTGGTGGCGGGTGTGACTCGCACTGGCGCTCCGCCAAGACTCGATGCGCCCACCAGCTTACCCGCGTAGAACCTGCGGATGAAGCTCGTCATTTAAGGCGGTAAACTCCGCAGGTCTCGCGGACGACTCACATGAGGAATGTCGGGACGGCGAGGATCCGGTACTGCTCGACGAGGGCCGGCGACTCAGTGAGGTCGCACTTGAGCAGCGAGCACCTGAAGCTACCAACGCTGCAATCAGGACCAACATCGACCAAGTCAGCCCTCACACTCGCACGGACCGACCCGGCACGAGCAGAATGCGTGTGCAGTACCGCTCTTTAGCGCTTGTCGCGCTCGCGTCGCTTTCCTCGGTCAGTTTGGCGTGCACTTGTTCGAGAACGGCTTCTGCTGCGCGTGACTGGGTGTCGTCGGTGCGCAGGCATGCAACAACCACCAGCTCGTCCTTGCTCGCGTGCTCTTCGACGAGTTGGCGCACTCTTCCGCCGGGGATGACACGCAAGCGCTTTCCCGGGGGCTTTACTCCGCCTCCAGGAACTGCCAGCTCCTGAGAGTACCGCCCGCTGGCGTTGGTTAGCGGTCCAGAGCGCCGCAAACTGGGGTTCTCACTCATGATCTTCTCGTGGATCTCGACTGAGCCAAGCCACTTGCCCGTCGCTTCGTCTCGCAGCCGAGCGAGCGAGTCGGACGCGTCGTTTACCCGCATTGGTGCTCCTCGTAACTTCGGTTCCGGCCCGATCTCGAATCCCGTGCGAGGGAGAACCGGCACTTCACGAAGCGTTTGCGCGTGCGCTTTCTCGCGCCAGTCGCCGTCGGCCGCCGGAGTCACTTTGCAGCCCTCGTACTCGTCGAACTTGCGCTCCAAACCCGCTACAACGTCCTTGATTTGGTCGTGATCGAGGTCCTTGCTCTGAGGCTTCTGCTTGCTGCGTTTCTCGAGCGCGTCAAGCTCGATCTGCTTCTGTCGCTCTTGCAGCGTTGGTACCTGCTGGTCAATGAGCAACTTGCCGCGAAGTGGTCCCTCTGTCGCGCGCCGAGCCTGACTGAGGTATGTTGTCGTGCGTCGGAGGCGCTCTCCGCAGGCGAAATCGATCGAGATGCCGGCTCCAGGAGCGAAAGTCACTGAGATGTCACTGCGGTCTCGGTACGTGAACATCAAGCTGCCATTGAGGCGGATCGCGAGCGGTTCTGCTGGCGGGGAGCCTGCGTGTTGAGTCTTTGGGTCCCACCTCCACCTCTAATCGTCGCAAATCATCGTTGAGCATCAGATCGAGCGCGGATGTTGCATCAAGTAACAGGGCTCGCTTCACCTTGACGATGCTGTCGTCGCCGCCGGTGATGATTCCTCCGTCCCGTGACAAGATGAGCTTTATGCCGCCAGGGCGTCCAGCCGACCCGACCTGCCGGTCATTTTCAACATCCGCAGGTGAAACGCTGAGCGTCGATCCAAAGGAAGTCGAGTGCTGTGCGAATCGAGAGCGTACCGCATGCTCGTCGAGCGTGGCGAGGAGCGTGCGCTTGGCGTTGTCTTCGTAGAACTGGAAGGTGCTCTGGTAGTTGTTGATCTTGTTCACACACACAGCAACTCTGCCCGAAGCGTAGCTGCTCACCCCACACATTGAATCATGACGTCAGGGGTATCTCCTTATGGCAACCGAGGGTGTGGCGCGCACAGAGCAGTGAGGCGCACTAGCAAAACCCGCAGCCGGTCTCGTCCAGCTGGACGGCGACTTGCCCGGTCGAGAAGAGCTGGGTCTGGGCCATGCTTGTGTCAAGCTGGTATTGGAAGCACAGACAGCACTTGCAGGAGCATGTTGAAGACGCCATGCAGGACTGCAACTATTTTTAGAGCCATTGCAAAAAAAGTCGATATTGCCATCGTGAATCAGCAGAAATTCAAAGGAAGAAAAAGAACAAAAGAACAAAAAATGTTTCGAACATTTGTGCGTTTATTTTCCGATGGAATATTCGGAAAGATAAATTTTAGACTAATAAATAGTTGTGTGAATAGAGACTTCACAACGACTCTGGTGCAAGTGAATAGTCACCTGAACCTCAGCACATTGAACCTGCATAGTTTTGTAAATGCAGAGGGATCCCTGACGTACCTTATACACGGGAAATGAATGGTTCAGACGGATGTTTGAACACCCCTGGTAAAGCTACAATCTCACTTTGCTTTCTACCGTCTTCTTTCACGCTCATTCTCCCTTCGCTCATCTCCTAGCATCATGAGGTTATGAGCCCAAGTTAAGCCTCTCACGACGACTTCCCCCGCCTGACGGGTGCCGGTAACTTCGATGTGTGGAAGGCCCGCGCCAGTGCTGCCCTCGACGGCAAGCGTTTTCTTGGATTTATCACCACAAAGAACTACGATGGTGTCTCCGACGATGAAGACGACCTGGACGATCAAGGGAGCGACATGTCCGATGTCGAACCGCACGGACCTCATCCAGAGGAACATGGTACCGACGAGCATGACTCCTCGATCAACAGCGACGACTACCTCAAACCCAACTTGGAATCCGACGAAGCATCGAAAATCTCCAATCCTCCCCCCCCCCTCCCGAGTGCGCGTCGGCTGTGTTGCCTGGAGGCGAAGACCAAGGCGTTCCTGATAAAGACGATGGACAACACGCACATCCGGCTTGTCAAGAACCTCGTCACCTCCTACGAGATCTTCCAGGCCATCTGCAAGACATACCCGGGCCCTGCCTTCCACGGCGACCCTTACTTCATCCAGTACTTCCTCATGAAGACCAAGTACGAGGAAGACTCCATCTTGACGGACTTCTTCCTCAAGCTGGAGAACGCGATGAAAGCCGCGACCGAGGCCACTGAGTCTGTCTTTACTGGCGTTGAACGATCACTCTACCTGCTCCTCGCCTGCCGGCCACTTGGAAAGATGACATCCGGGTCTGGAAGGGCATGCGGGAGTACATCTCGTTCGAGGAGCTCAAGATGAGCATTGTGGCAAAGGTTCGCGAGATCCAAGCCCAAGAGCACTCACTCTCGAGGGTAACCCCGAGACATCTGAGACCAAACGCGAGACGGCCTTTGTCGCCCCACTGCCCGAGGTTGCCCTCGCTGCTGCCACAGCGCTACCGCCTGTAGACACGTGTTCCTACAGCGGTCGCCGGCGCCACAACATCTAGCAATACCGCAAGCTACAGCAAGATCTGCGTGACTGCATGGTCAAGGAAGGGACGGACCTCCTAGCGAACTTTGCGTTTCGCGGCGGCGTCGGAGGTCAACACCGCCCTCAGCCTTACGACCGACACCAACTCTCCTCATCTGGTGGCCGACATTACACCCGCAGTCGAGGTAGCGGCCGCTACGGCAGTCGTTTCACCTCCTTCCGACGTGGAGGTGGTCAACGTGACGGTGGTCGCAGCCACCATGGATCTGACCCGGCTAAGCCTTGGTGCCAGTCATGACGTCCGCGTCTGCAATCAGCCTAACTGTGCATGTGACATCAGAGCTCGATACTGTGTGGACCATCGACATTGGTTGCACGCGCCATGTCGGCTATGACCGCAAGTGGTTAAGTTCCCTCGATCCACACATCGGTTCCATCCTTGTCGGTGGCGAAAACACTATCCCGGTTGAGGGTATCGGACGTGTCTCCATGACAGTGGTCGATTCGAAGGGCAAGCCTCATGCGCTCTCAATCGTCAACGTGCTCTACGCTCCACGTTTGAGCTTCAATCTGCTCTGGGTCCCGACCGCGATCAAGCACGACTTCAGTTTCGCGCTCAAGCGCGAGCTCTGAGCTGTGCACACCGATCAGCGGTTCAAGATCAACGCAACCATGGCCATTCATACGGATCTGTATCAGTTCCTAGCGGAACCAGTGAAGCCTGATCCCACTCCAGTTGCTGTGGTGGCAGCCCAGACACGCCTATCAAGTCCTAGAACGCGCTCTGGACATCTGTTTCTACTACCATCCACTCGCCATCGGGCACCTTGAGAAAAAAATCGTGGCCAACACGACTCGAGTTGAACGCGCCGATGATGTTGACGCCGTCGCCGTGGTCGAGCCGGTCTATCACGTCCTGGCGGCGATATCCAGAAGAATGAAAGTTGATTTCAAGGGCCTTGAGATCGGCGCACGAACCAAGCCCAGCAACACGCCACACGAACACAGCAAACATCTCCCACTTGATCCCAGCGTTGATGATGACGCCGCGCTTGACCAGCTCGCTGCCGAACGCTTCCATCTCCTGCCCGTATCCGTCTACTTGGTCGCCTAGCAGCTGCAGTGCCAGATCGAACGCATCAAAGAGGCATTGACAGTCGCGCTTGCGGTCAACACCGCCGGCTGGTGGCTACTCGCCCACTGCTCGAATGTCGCGTCATCCACAGCGCTCGAGATCGACAAATACACAGCATCCGACTCTCCGCTGAAGCCTTGGCTCTCCATGAAGCTCCGCGGCTCCCACATCTTGGGCATTCGGCCGTGTTTCGCCCACCAGACGACAAAGTACTCGTACACGTCCACCGACCATCCTGGACGGCGATCAACAATGGAGTGCACCTGATACCTGGCGTCGCTCGGTGCATCATCCTCGTCTAATGATGCTTCTGGACCTGGGCAGCGGCAACACTATTCTGCGTCGCTTCGGTGTCGCCACCGCTCCACCGCCGAGAGCGACATCCTCGCGAGCCTCTTTGCCGGAAGGGCGATTCGCCCGAGCCTTGGCGCGAGCCCCACCCCACTCCACCGCCCACGCTTGCGCTTCGCCGGCGGCTTCGACTTCCGCGACGCTAGCTCCGAGAGCTTTTGGCACGGTCCCCTCCCACCTGTCGACTCAGCCGCGGTCTGCCGTGTCAGCGCCGTAGGGCTTTGGACTGCCGTTCGATAGGAGAA